>JARYGA010052318.1:0-32906 GCA_030545235.1 Helianthus tuberosus | reverse complement strand
ACTTTTGAAAATAAGTCAAATACCGATTTTGTTCAAAAAGTCAACATTTTGAAACGTAATAATGATAACAATTACACTCAACACACAAATGGGTGTCAAGCTAGTACCTCTGGGTCTACAACTTCAACGTCAGGCCGTCAATCAGGTTCTCCTAAGTTTGTTGAAAGGAGAACTTGTTTCAAATGTGGGAAGTTTGGGCATATCATTAAAGACTGCACAAACTCGCCCAAACCAAATTTTGTAGAAAGAGCACCACCTGAAAAGGTTCACCCACAACGTCGTCCTGTTTCACCAAAACATGATAAAAGAACTGTTAAAGAACAAGAAACAAAACAACGACGTCAAAACGTCAAAAAGGTTGAAAAGGCGTTAAAACCGGAGGTTGTCCTAACAAAATCTGTTGAATCAAATGTTAAATATGAAAAACAAAAACAGATTTGGAAACCAAAATCGGTAAATGTTTCAGGGGGAGCTCAATCTATTCCGAATCATCGGGAAATGGATGTCACAATCCTCGATGATGACGGACGACCCAAGTCTGTGAAGGCTTGGGTCCCCCTCTCCAACTAATCTCTAAGTGAGTGTGCAGGATGTTCCAGGAGGAACTATCGATAGTCATCGGATTGTTGATAGTGGAGTGTCCATGCACAAAATAGGCGACTCAAAGCTCCAAGATATTGTTATTTCTAGGAGTGGTTGCCTTTGATGGAGAGAAAAAGAAAAGAAGACAGAATTGTCTGTCAAAATAATTTGACAACTTCGACAGAATAAAAATCATTTCAAAATGTGATTGTTCAAGGCTTTGATCGGGTCCCCAGGGTAGATTCAAATCAAAATTGTGATTGAAGAAAATGTGTTTGTTGAACAAACCAACCGGGTGTGCGGATGCCTTGGCATGGATTGAACAACCGCACACTACTTCTCAAGAGAAAGACAAAGACCTTCGCTGGTGCAATGTGGAAGACCAGCCGGACCCAAAGGTTTCTGATCTTGTTGCTGTGAAGATATTTCTAAGTAGCTACAAAATCGACTTTGAAATCCACACCGGGTGGATATCCAGTTTGGGAGAGCACTCAGATTCCTTGCAATGCACGAAGCAGTTGCAGGATACGGTTTTAAAATTCTAATCTCTCTATACTTGTCGATATTTAAGCTGCTTTATAAATTGTTATTATCTCGTACAGCACTCTTTGGCCAGACAATGTTGTCATGGTCCGCACCGTTTACCGACGTGCCAACTGATTTTTCCAAAATTCGATAAATCATTTCTGATTCAAAATTAATTTTGGTAAACGGCATTGAGGTAAAACATGAGTTAACCGACATCGGGAAATCGTTTTTGTATATATCTTTGTGTCTTTTTAAATTTATCTTAGTTTGTTGATTTTAGGGGAAGTAAATCCAATTTTGAAAATTCAAAAACAGTGAAAAATTTCAAAAGCGCAAAAACAATAGAAAAACAAAAATGAGTTTCCTGGCGAGAAGAAGAGAAAATGATAGTAGATCAGTGGTCTGTCTAAACCTCTTCGAACTAAAATGCAAAATGAAATATGTTAAGCAGCTCTATATAAGATGTATCGGTAGGCTCTCAATCATTTTAAAGTGTCCAGGGTGATATAAATCTTAAATCGACTGAAGACCAGGTGGGAACCATTCATTGGCATATGGTCTTAGTACCGAAATCTCGTTTGAGAGATTGCCGAGATCTGAAATATTCGGTCTTTATGCTGTTTATCATCTGGGTATCATGGTTGTATCCCAAACCGTAAAAATAACGGAGACGAAGTCTAAGATCTTCCATGATACTATACATACGTGTACATATTGCATTCGACCTCAATAAGTGATCAACAATCACATGTCCAAACAAAATAAGTGATAATTTATCACAGATTCTTTGCGGGAGTCAAGTTCGTCTCTCTGCTGTACGAAAGTACTGACCTGTTCACGGACTTGCTCCTGTGCCCTCATGCATATGAAAATCAAGTTCCTCATCAATAAGTGATTCTATCACATAGGGCTTGTTTTCAAATCAAAATAAGTGAGTTTCTCACATTTTTATACGGTCAAACAGATGATAAACGGTATACTCACCGGTAAGATGAACTCTCGTGCATACCTTGATACGGGAATGTGTCGTGTGTGGATGAACACCGGTCGGTAAGTATAAATCATACCTTAACGTATCCCTTCGCCATGATTACATCTGATAAGTTAAGCTTAAGTGGACAACAATACCGATAATTGTTATAGGATGCTTATCTTAATGTTAACTAATTGAACAAAAAGAGCGTTTTGGCGTGACCGTACACTGATATGATTCTCTTACCCTCGAAACTCGCAAAAAGAATGTCTGTAAATTTTTATTTACTGCTTTCAGTTTCTACATCTTTGTATATATTTATTTATTGCTTTCCGTCTTTACATTTGAAAAATGAAAATTCCAAAAAGATTTTAGGTATGTTTTAATTTAAACTTTATAAAATCCAAAAAGATTTTGCTTCTAGTTTATTTTTGATTGACTGATGTTGGAACTCGAGTCTATCCTACCCAAAATCCTGATCGTAAGCCGGAAAACAATTGCATCTTCATAAACAGTCGAAGTTAACAAGTTTTGAAAGTTAAAGGACTAAAATTGATCATTTTCTAAACTTTCAAACTGTTGTCGGTCGGTAGTTGATTGAGATTTGATCTCATATGTGTCATTTGTTTAAATGTTAACTATATTCCAAGCGGTTGTTCTCATTATGCTTTTAGCTTTCTTGCATGTGCAGATGCTAAAGGAGAGGAGAACATGTTCGATGACAAGCTTTGGAATGAAGACACGAAGTGGAGGCACTCAAAGGATAAAATGATCGAGTTGCCGCTGACCCTTCATCAACACCACAAGGATCTGAAGAATTGACAAGTCAAAAGATTCACGGGCATAACTCATTGGAGAGTTCATCCTAAGGGGGAGTTTGTTAACACACTTCTTAAATGAAAAAGGGAGTTTGTTGATACACTTTCTTCTTACGACGCGTGAAGACTTTGAAGATCCTCCGACATGAAAGACACAGAAGACGAACCATCACAGAAGACGAACCTCACGAGTAGCGTCCAAGGGGGAGATTGTTGGTACACTTTATGTGGACACGACTCGGTTCGGTTCGACTCGGTTCGATTCGGTTCGGGTCGACTCGGTTAGGTCCGGCTCAAGCCCGAAGACACGACATTCCTCAGTCGTGCGCCCCAGAGTTCGACACGCGAGGCACGGAACGCCGGAAGCCATTCCCGCACAACACATCACCATGACATCACCTTTGTGATGTCATGATGATGTCACCATATTTGTCCTATGTTGAATATTAGTTAAAAGCTTCAACAGAAAGTGTCTGGGCCGTAATTCTCACATGTGGGCTGAAGACCTTGAAGTGGGCTTGGACTACACTTGGGCTTCTACAACACATGACGAAACAGATTAGGAATTATATGTTTATCGACGAAACAGGTGTGTTTCGTCGACTTTGATTTGTTTCGCCGAGTGTTATTGTGTTTCGTCATGTTCAGTCTGTGTCTTAGTATAAATACACATCTCTGTTTCATTTGAACACAGAGATGAGTGCAGAGAGATCAGAAAATACTTGTAAAGAAACTCTGTCAAAATTCCGTCAAAACTGTGTTTGTATCAGTTTGTAATCGGTTCTCATCCCGTTAATCAATAGAGTGTGTTTCATTGGTTAATCCGTGTTATTTTATACACTTTGTTTGGTTTGCACCGTCACGGGGATTCCGCACCCGTTACCGTGTTCGTGATAAACAAGGATAGGTTTACGTTATCGATCCACCGGAAAAACGGACCTACAAGTATGCTGATTGTGTTTATGAAAATAAAACAAGTTCATTAAATTGAAACTTGAATTAAAATAAAAATTTCAAAAACAGTTTGTGATATCTCCAAGGTCATTAACTTGAACTTGGATGATTAACTGTGAGGGAGTTGGATTCTTTAATACTGCTAAATCAATGAAGTTTGTTGATAGGGGGAGTGGATTAGAGAAGATTGATTGATAATATGAAAACATTGTACTTATAAATGTTTGAGAAATTGCAGATAGTCCAGACTACGATCCCGAAAGCAGAGTCTAAGGGGGAGTCTGAAGACAAGTTTGAAACAAAGAAAAGCTTGTAGATGGAAAGCTAGGTGTCGATCCCAAAGCACGGAAGCTTGATGAAAGGGGGAGCCTGAAGCTGATAGAAGAAGAGAGTGATGGATGCGTACAATGTTACAACTTGAAAGAGAAGGCAGAATGATCAAGACGGAAGATGTGTCATATTGCAAGAATAGTCATTGAAGACTTCGTCAATATCCAAGGGGGAGTCTATTAGTGCACTATGTCTATTGACTTCGTCTTGTTTCATGAAATAGTATGTTTAATGTAATTTAGCTTGAAAGTGGTGATTTTCCTTGAAAATGTTACTTGACAGTTTCAAGCTAAATCTAATAGTGAAGGTTTCCCTTGAAATGAACACATGTTTATTTCAAGCTAAATCTAAGGTTTCCCTTGAAATGGTCATAACATTTTCAAGCTAAACCTCATCACTATAAATAGAGTTCAAGCTAAATCATTTTAAGACTTTTGCACATTTGAGATTTGAAGAGCTCTAGTTCTAGAGAGAGAAACTAGAGAGAGAAAGTCTCTAAGTGATTCAAGGTTCTTTGTACGTTTCAGATCTATTAATAGAATCACATTTATATTACGTCTTGTGTGTTTCGGTCGCGTTCGTGTACGGATTCCGCACGTTTCACGTTCGTTTCGCAATCGTACGGTGTCAAACCGGTCCTAACAAATAGTAGTAACCAACAAAACCAACGAACTAACTTTCAACAACCACAAAATTTCTCTTAACAACAAGGTGGAAGAGAAAGGCTTGAAGATACTGTATCTCGCCTCATCTCCGACACCGAAAAGAAAAACTCGGATGGATTTCAACAATTGGAATCGAATTTTAGAAATCACAAGCTAACATTCAAAACGTTGAAAAACAATTAAATCAACTAGCTCAAAATTTCTCCGAGAGACCACAAGGCGCGTTACCAAGTAATACCGAAACCAACCCAAAAGCACAAGTACATCTCATCACACTGAGAAACCGAACCGTGGGTTCCGAGGAGGCTCCAGTACCGCCAAATGAAAGAAGCCAATCTAGCCAAACCATGACACCGCCCACATCAGAAAAGGCTTCTTTACCAAATCAAGAGCCCACCAAGACTCCTCAAATTCCGTACCCCGGTAGGTTAAATCGTCAAAAGACCGATGAGCAATTCGCAAAGTTCGAAAATTTACTAAAACAATTGCATGTTAATATTCCTTTTATTTAGGTTCTAACCCAAATGCCTAAATATGCAAAATTCATGAGGGATTTCCTCACTAACAAAAGGAAAATTGAATCATTGCAATTAGTTAACTTAGGCGAAGAATGCTCCGCCTTAGTACTCAACAAACTTCCACAAAAGAAAATCGATCCCGGAAGCTTCACAATTCCTTGCTCGATTGGGGAATCCCCCGTTCGTAATGCATTAGCCGATCTTGGGGCTAGCATTAACCTCATGCCCACATCGATGTTCGAACGACTCGGCCTAGGAACAACAAGCCCTACAAAGATGAGCATATAACTCGCCGACAGATCCGTCAAACTCCCACAGGGTGTCGCTGAAAATCTATTGGTAAAACTTGACAACTTCGTTTTCCCAACCGACTTTGTCATCCTAGACATGGAAGAAGACACCGACGTCCCTCTCATCCTCGGGAGGCAATTTCTAGCCACCGCCCAAGCAGTGGTGGATATGAATGACGGAATGTTAACATTGAAGTTCGGGGACAAGGAAGTGAAGTTTGAATGTGGAAAAAGAGTAGAGGACGAAGACCCGGTCAACTACATGAAGGTCATAGACTCAAGCTTGGATGACGCTCTCCGACGGTGTAACATGGGATGCAATACATCCCACTTGGGTAACATATGACCAGGCTTTGGGTCTAGCCATGTGTAACACCCCGTGTTTTCACGAGTGAAAGTCAATGTCAAGGTCAAAGTCAACGACCGATTTCGCGCGACTTGACTCGTAGAAATGTTTTTATCTTATTTATATTATGTGGAGTAAATGTCATTCATTACAATAATCGAATCGTGTTTACCATATTTCAATCGACCTACGACAGTGAAGGATAGGAAGTAACAATGCGATAAAGTTAATCAAGCTATGCTAATCAAATCGACATTGAATCGAACTCGAACTGTGTATTTTACTTGTTGATTATACGTGTGTGTGTGCCTTACGTGTTACCTGTGCATGTTTATTTTATTTTATGTTATGCTGTGGCAATCAAGCGAACTCAATCGAACTCGAAGTCTAACTCGAAGTCTAACTCGAATGTAAATGAACCCGAACCCGAATCCCGAGTCGAACCATATAAGAAGTAGTTGGGACTGAAAGTAATTTGACTAGGAAACCCTATCGAATCGCTCGCAAATCGAAACCGAAGCAACATCGCACCGAATGCACCAAAGCAGGCGGCATCCGCACGGATGGCAAATCCGCACGGATTGCCAATCCGCACGGATGACCTATCCGCGCGGATAGCCTACCCTTGTACGTGCCATGCGCACGGCTCACCCCCTTTCCCTTTTTGGCATCCTATAAATACACTGGTCACTCTCCAACTTTTCCACTTTTGGCAAGTGACGTCCGAACCGCACGCATTCTTCACTTTTTCTCAGATTTCTCTCAATCCAGGTAAGATCTTGCACTAATTCTTGTACATTCTTGATCACTACACAATTCTACACATTTCCATCTTTCAAATCTTCACTTTTAACCATGAAATCATCCGGATTGAGGTATTCTTGATTGACGTCATCATGGAGTTCTTATGAACTTCAAGCTTGACCTCATTCCACCAAGAATATCTCAGATCTGAACGATTTCCATAAGATTTCACAAGAACATCACCTAAATCTAAACTTTTCTAAGGATAAAAGAGTTGAAAGAAATAAACCTAAGTTCTCTCCTTCTTTTTCCCTTAGAATCGGTATGAACCTGATCGGTTCTAGTCTTCTACTCGATAATAGTGAAGCACTAGTCCTAGATCTGGATTCTACCCACAGACACCTGATTTCGGGGTCAACCGGAATGACCGTTCTGAGTCTCCGACAGGCTGAGTTAGGGTGGTTCCTGACCGGTCTAGTCACGCGGGTGAGAATACAACTCCAAGTGGTTGCCACGTAACCAGAACGTCTCGATAAACGACAACAGAAACCCAGAGTAGACGAACGGAACAATCAGACCAGAGGCTGTCCGCACGGACCAGCTATCCGCACGGACAAGCTGTCCGCACGGACAAGCTGTCCGCACGGACAAGCTGTCCGCACGCACAGGCCATACGGACGGGTTGTCACCCGGACGAGCTACCCTTGGGACCCACTTTCCAAACAAGGTTTGAGTATCGACGAATGAGCAATCCGGACGGACGACCTCTGAATGGATTACTCTTCGGATCATGAGATACTAAGGCCTTAAAATAAAATTCAAACAATGTTCATCCGCACGGCCAAGTCGTACGCACAGACAGGCTATCCGGACGGATTGTCTCTGCCCGCGCGCACAGACTGTCCGCACGGATTACCATTGTCCGCACGGACTGCCATCCGTACGGATTGTTGTCCGCGCGACCGGCTTGAAAGGTAGAAACACTTATGTGTTTTCTAAATGCTACAACGAAAACTCCAAAGCACAAGCCATCATACACAAACACATCTCACACTTAGGAAGAAACAATCCACCTGAACGTTTATCCGCACAGACAACTTGTCCGCACGGATAAGCCATCCGCACGCACAACTAATCCGCACGGATTACCATCCGCACGGACAGCCCGTACGCACGGATAGCTTATCCGGATGGATCACCATCCGCACGCATCACCATCCGCACGGATGGGTCATGCGCACGGATGACTTCCTTTCACGGATGACTGATCCGCACGATCAGTTATCCCACCCACTCTCACTTGGTACTGTTTTACGCGCCACTTAACGTTACGTTATCGAATCTATTCAGGCTAACCGTACTCGCTGTAAAAAGCGCTCCCTTCAATCCACAATCGCTGTGAGTATACTCGAACCCTTTTTACTTTAGCACTTTTGGGTGTTACATACGTTACGAATATTCAAACTACAACAATCACACTACTCAAGCTATTTTAACGCTAAACCGTTTATGCATGTTATACGTGGCTTATGAATGCTTGTTGTTATGTTTACACATGGAATGCTGTCTACCTGCCTTAGCAACGATAGTACTATAGTTTGGACTCAGCACCCGTTCACACGGGGGTTGTTAAGGATCTTTTACTTGCATGGGTTACGGTGGTAATCATGTATTTCGAACTGCCTCGGGCAGTCAACCCGCAGTCATTGGTATCGATGGATCTATGACGATAACTAACGTGCTTCATTTCACTATGTGTACGTGCTGGTTATGCGTAAACGAACTCGAACTCTATATGCTATTATCAAACTTGTATGCTCACCTTTACATTTTATGTATTGGCTTTATTTTAACGTATGTGACAGGT
Source organism: Helianthus tuberosus (assembly GCA_030545235.1). Lineage (NCBI taxonomy): Eukaryota > Viridiplantae > Streptophyta > Magnoliopsida > Asterales > Asteraceae > Helianthus > Helianthus tuberosus. The sequence continues at coordinate 24,291 of JARYGA010052318.1, read as the reverse complement.
GCCTAGGTTGTTTATATGCTTCTCGGGCTGTGATGAACTTGAAGCTAGGAACTGGAGTCTAGAAACCAACGAATAAACTAGTTATGATAAATCTGAGTTGTCGGAACATAATATTTGTTTGATGTTATCTGTAATAACTTGTTTGACTATTTAAGATATGGTATGGGACATATTGCTTTAATTAAATGGTAATGATAGTTGTTATGGAAACTTCTGAACAATCTGTTTCGCTCAGTGCCGCGCCCCGATGATTCCGCCATCGGTTGGGGTGTGACAGATTGGTATCAGAGCCATAACTATAGGGAATTAGGCAAGACTCGACCTAGTCCGGGTCGAAGTCTTAGAGACCTAGTCTATAGTTAAGAACCAACAGACCAACTCGCGCGTATGCGTAAACTCATCACTATCACTCACTCTTTTCTATCACTGCACACGAATTTTCAAGTTGTGAACAGGCAATGAGGCTGAGAATAGGTGTGAAAACCGCGAACTCTCGACTAAAGTTGCCTAATCAGTTTGCGTTTTAGCTACAAACGAGGAGAATCATACCAAATCAGGAGTGAAATCCATATTTTGATGAATAATCTCCTCAATTTTCATCAAAAACGAGGACGGAAGTTGCAAGATAGGGGTGAAACCCTAACCTTGACGACTCGCCCTGCTTTTATACAAAACTCTCACCAAAGTTCGATGGACTCCAACGATCTAAAGACACAATGTAACCAATGGGAATTGCGCCAACGCCCAAGAACCGAGGCAAAGGCATAGTCCTAGAGGTAATTGTGCACCCAAGATCCTTGCGAATAGTCGAGCCACTTTGGTTAGTCGAAGTCTATTAGCCGCAGACAATCTACTTCTGATTTATCGACCTTTATGAGGATTTTATGTGTTTTTCTGTTATTTGTTTAAGTTTTGAGGTACTATTGGTTTCGACCCAACACTATTGCTTCTACTAAAAACACAAAACTCACACGACACGACATTGACAAATCGCTTGCGCTACACTGCTTACGAACACTCGCAAACTCTGACTACTAGGGTTCTGTTTTCTGACTGCTTTTAGTGATTAAGTTATACATGTTTCTTGCTATTATGCTTACGTGTTTAGGAATATTGTGATTATGTGCTCTATGTGATTATGTGATTTTGTGCAATTCTGTGACAATATGCGTTTGCATGGCACGTGTTACTGAGCTTTAGTAGTAGTAGACGTGTGAGGTGAGATTCGAATACATGTGTTGAGTTCCATGGCGATGTCTATTGCAGACAATGTCGTCTGGATCCCGTCATCCACTCTCTCGCCAGGAAAAGAAGGACAGACGCCTTGCTTCCATCGTCGCGAAAGCTGTAGCAAAGGCGGTGAGCGATGCCTATGAGAATGCCAGCAAATCATCCGAGGAATCGAGGACTGAAGGTCGTAGAGCTGTAGCAAGACCTTTCAGTTTCAAACAATTCAAGTCATGTGGGCCGAAATAATTCACAGGCGAAGGAGGTCCTACTGCACTATTCCACTGGTTTGACTCTATCGAGGTTACTCTGCGACAAAGTGGTTGCCCTGATGACCTTCGAACTCTGAACGCTACCGGCGTCTTTCAGTCCCGTGCTTTGGACTGGTGGACGGCCGAGAGGAACAAGAGAGGGAATGATGCAGCTTACGGTTTGTCGTGGGACGAGCTCAAGGAAGTCATGCTAGAGGAATTTTGTCCTCCTCACGAGCGTCAAAAGCTTGAAGATGAATTTTGGCACATACATCAGAAGGATGGAGACAATGCTGGTCTTACTGCTCGCTTCAAACAGCTCAGCATTATCTGTCCCGACCAGGTCAAGACTCCTGATATGACCATCAAGAAGTACATCCGAGCTTTGCCCGACTACGTTGCTGATTTCGTGCAAGCGGCTAAGACTACCACGATCGAGGAAACCTATCTGCGGGCCGCTGAAATCAATGACAAAAGGGTTAAGGCTGGGGTGTGGGACAAGACCTCCAAGCATCTGCATCAAGCCACTACTGCTGCACCAACTGCTGAAACCACCTCGTCGAGCAACAAGCGAAAGAACAAGAGAAAGAACAACTCCACCAACAAGAACTGTGCGATTACTGCTGCACCGATTCAAGTTGTACCTGCTCAACAGCGTCAAGTAGCGGCGCCTGTGGCAAATGCACCGCCTGCAAAGCGTGCATATACTGGACCACACCCGCTCTGCCCTACTTGCACCTATCACCACCCGACAGCTATTCAATGCCGCTTCTGTGCTCACTGCAATGTCTACGGCCACTTTACTGCCAACTGCCGTATTCGCCAAGCTCCTGCCAACCAAGCTCTACTCGCTGCCCTACAGGGTCAACAAGCTCCTCCGGCACCCACAGTCAAAGCCAGAGCATGCTTCACGTGTGGCGACCCGAATCATTTCGCCAACATGTGCCCAAACAGGGTAGTGAAACAAGAACCGCAACAACAGCCGCCGCAGCAGCAACAACAGCAGCAACAGCAACAACAGGCAGCACGCGCCAGAACCTTCAATCTCAATGTGCGTCAAGCCCAGGCCGACAACAACGTGGTCAATGGTACGTTCCTTGTGAATGGTATTTATGCTTCATGTTTGTTTGATACTGGAGCTGATAATTGCTTTGTGTCGATCGAATTTGAGAAACTCCTTAGTCGTAGACGTTCCCGACTCTCCTCTGCATTCGATGTTGAAGTCGCTACCGGAAGAACTGTCGCTGTAAACTCTGTTATTCGTGATTGCACTCTCGAGCTCAACAATCACATCGTCTCAATTGATCTCATTCCGATGCAACTCGGAAGCTTCGACGTCATAGTAGGCATGGACTTTCTTCGCGAAAACCATGCCGAAGTTGTGTGCTTCGATAAGATGATTCATTTTTCGCTCGCAAATGGTGATTCATTGTGCGTTTATGGTGATACTACTTCGAAGGGTCTCAATCTTATGTCATGTCTCCAAGCTAGCAAGTATCTCCGCAAGGAATACAGAGCTTTCTTGGCTAACATTGTAGCAGCGGAGAAGGAAAAGAAAGAGAAGAAGGAAGTGAAAGACGTTCCTGTGGTTCAAGAATTTCCTCAAGTTTTTCCAGAGGATCTTCCCGGACTACCTCCAAAGCGCGATATTGATTTTCGCATTGATCTCATTCCGGGAGCTAATCCTATCGCCAGAGCTCCTTATCGACTCGCGCCGTCTGAAATGCGCGAACTCTCAACCCAACTCTAGGAATTGCTTGAAAAAGGATTTATTCACCCGAGCACCTCTCCTTGGGGCGCACCAGTCCTTTTCGTCAAAAAGAAGGACGGGTCGTTCCGGATGTGCATCGACTACCGGGAATTGAATAAGTTGGCTATCAAGAACCGCTATCCTCTGCCTCGAATCGACGATTTGTTTGACCAACTCCAAGGCGCTGCGTGTTTCTCGAAGATCGATCTGCGTTCAGGATATCACCAGCTGCGTATACAAGAGGAGGATATACCCAAAACCGCATTTCGTACCCGTTATGGCCATTATGAATTCGTTGTCATGCCTTTTGGCCTAACCAACGCACCAGCAGTTTTCATGGATCTGATGAATCGAGTGTGTAAACCATATCTCGACCGTTTCGTCATCGTGTTCATCGACGATGTCTTGATCTATTCCAAAACGAGAGCCGACCACGCGCAACATCTACGTTTGGTTCTCGAGTTACTCCAGGGGAACCAACTCTACGCCAAATTCTCCAAGTGCGAGTTTTGGTTAGGGGAGGTTCAATTTCTGGGTCACATCGTAAATAGTCAGGGTATTCACGTCGATCCTACGAAGATCGAAGCTGTTCAGAGCTGGGTTACGCCTAAGAACCCGTCTGAAGTCCGTTCCTTTCTCGGGCTAGCGGGCTATTATCGACGATTCATCGAAGGATTCTCGAAGATTGCTGTACCTCTTACCTCTCTCACTCATAAGGACCAGCCTTTTGTCTGGGGAACCAAACAAGAGTCTGCCTTTTGAACCCTCAAATACATGCTTTGCAATGCTCCTGTTCTCACACTACCCGACGGGAACGATAATTTCATTGTCTACTGTGATGCTTCCAACCTTGGTCTCGGTTGTGTCCTAATGCAACGAGACAAGGTCATAGCTTACGCATCTCGTCAGCTCAAAGTCCACGAGAAGAACTATACAACCCACGATCTCGAGCTAGGTGCAATTGTTTTTGCATTAAAGATTTGGCGACACTACCTGTATGGTACAAGGTGTACGATCTTCACCGATCACAAGAGCTTACAACACATCTTTAATCAGAGGGAACTAAATATGCGTCAACGCCGATGGGTAGAACTTCTCAACGATTACGACTGTGAGATTCGTTATCACCCAGGCAAGGCAAATGTTGTTGCCGACGCACTTAGCAGACAAAGCTATCTGCTTAGCACTCGTAATGTTCAAGCCCAGCACAACCTCGAAGCTCTCATTTGCGACGCCCAGCATGCATGTTTCAACGAACGCACTTTGAAGAAAGAAAGAATCTACCAAGATGGAGCCCAACTTGTGAGCAAATCAATGGGATATTCCACTTCTTAGACCGAATTTGGATTCCCAAGCGAACCAACCTACGACAGGTTATTATGGATGAAGCCCACAAATCCGGATATTCTATCCACCCCGGTGCTGACAAAATGTACCATGATCTTCGCTATAGATACTGGTGGCCGGGTATGAAACGGGATATCGCTCTCTACGTCGGAAAATGCCTAACCTGTGCTAGAATCAAGGCTGAACACCAAAGACCCTCTGGCTTGCTCGAACAACCACCAATTCCCATGTGGAAGTGGGAGAGCATAGATATGGATTTCGTAACCAAGCTTCCAACCACGTCATCAGGTCACGACCGCATTTGGGTTGTTATTGACCGTTTGACTAAATCAGCTCACTTCCTACCAATACGAGAAGACTACAAGGTAGAACGATTAGCCCGAATCTACACCGACGAGATCATTTGTCGACATGGGACGCCTCGTGACATCATCTCTGATCGTGATGCTCGGTTTACTTCGCGATTGTGGGAAACATTTCAAACGGCACTCGGTACAACGCTTAATCTAAGTACTGCGTTCCACCCACAAACCGACGGTCAGATTAAAAGAACGATTCGTACGCTTGAAGACATGCTCCGTTCGTGTGTTCTAGACTTCGGTGGTAATTGGGATAGACACCTTCCGTTAGTCGAATTCTCGTATAACAACAGCTACCAGGCTAGCATCCAGATGGCACCTTTCGAGGCCTTATACGGAAGAAGATGTCGATCGCCTATTGTGTGGCACGAGATCGGTCACTCGCAACTAACCGGTCCGGAGCTGCTACAAGAAACGACAGACAAAATCTTCCAAATTCGGGACAACCTAGCGAAAGCTCGGGATCGACAGAAAGTTTACGCCGATAAAAAGCGCAAGCCCCGTGAATATGGCGTTGGTGACTACGTACTCCTAAAGGTATCACCTTGGAAGGGTGTAGTCCGATTCGGCAAGAAGGGGAAGCTCGCGCCTTGATACGTGGGACCTTTTAAGATTCTGGAAAGGATCGGAAAAGTCGCCTACAGACTCGAATTACCGGAGGAACTTAGCAATGTCCATCCGACTTTCCACGTGTCAAACCTCCGAAAGTGCATCGCCGACCACGACTTACATGTTCCTCTAGATGATCTACAAGTGAACGAAACATTACACTTTGTGGAAAAGCCTGTCGAAATCATGGATCGCCAAACCAAAGAACTCAGGCGCTCACACATTCCTATTGTGAAAGTCTGATGGGATGGCAAACGAGGCGCGGAGTTCACTTGGGAACTCGAAAGCGACATGAAGGCAAAGTATCCACAGTTGTTTAACGAGTGAATAATGTTCTGTTAAGAAAGGCAAGGTGGCATACTTGTAAATAAGGAGAGATTCCTTATACCCTTGGCCTATAAATAGAACCCTTAGGGTTAGCTTTAGAGACTTTTGCCATTTTAGAGAGTTTGGAGCTTGGTGCTTAGAAAGAGAAAGATCTCTCTACGTGATTCTCGGCTTTGTATACGCCATCATAATCAATAGAATCACGATTGTAGTAAATTCTAGTGTGTTTGATCTGAGCAATCGAGCACCTGCTCAGATACCACTTGTTAGGACCGATTTGACTCCGTTACGATTATGTTTGGTCACACACGTTCACGGATTCCGCACGATTCAGAGTCAACAATAGTCAACGCGAATTTGTTATCTGTACGGTGAACATCAACAGCAACATTCAACACTTTTTAACAAAATTCGAATTTCTCCCAAACGGCTTCAAATTTCGATCTGAAACCATATAGGCTTTTGGATCTCTGAAAATTATCAATTTTTAACCGTAAAAACCCGATTAATTTGACGACTTTCAGTGGTCCAAACGAGGAACTCTCACACGTGATTCACGACCTAGTTACAGCTTTCAGCTTAATTTCGGGACGAAATTCCCTAAACAAGGGGAGGCTGTAACACCCCGTGTTTTCACGAGTGAAAGTCAAAGTCAAGGTCAAAGTCAACGACCGATTTCGCGCGACTTGACTCGTAGAAATGATTTTATCTTATTTATATTATGTGGAGTAAATGTCGTTCATTACAATAATCGAATCGTGTTTACCATATTTCAATCGACCTACGACTGTGAAGGATAGGAAGTAACAATGCTATAAAGTTAATCAAGCTATGCTAATCAAATCGACATCGAATCGAACTCGAACTGTGTATTTTACTTGTTGATTATACGTGTGTGTGTGCCATACGTGTTACATGTGCATGTTTATTTTATTTTATGTTATGTTGTGACAATCAAGCGAACTCAATCGAACTCGAAGTCTAACTCGAATGTAAACGAACCCGAATCCCGAGTCGAACCATATAAGAAGTAGTTGGGACTGAAAGTAATTTGACTAGGAAACCCTATCGAATCGCTCGCAAATCGAAACCGAAGCAACATCGCACTGAACGCACCAAAGCAGGCGGCATCCGCACAGATGGCCAATCCGCACGGATTGCCAATCTGCACGGATGACCTATCCGCGCGGATGACCTATCCGCGCGGATAGCCTACCCGGGTACGTGCCATGCGCACGGCTCACCCCCTTTCCCTTTTTGGCATCCTATAAATACACTGGTCACTCTCCAACTTTTCCACTTTTGGCAAGTGACGTCCGAACCGCACGCATTCTTCACTTTTTCTCAGATTTCTCTCAATCCAGGTAAGATCTTGCACTAATTATTGTACATTCTTGATCACTACACAATTCTACACATTTCCATCTTTCAAATCTTCACTTTTAACCATGAAATCATCCGGATTGAGGTATTCTTGAGTGACGTCATCATGGAGTTCTTATGAACTTCAAGCTTGACCTCATTCCACCAAGAATATCTCAGATCTGAACGATTTCCATAAGATTTCACAAGAACATCACCTAAATCTAAGCTTTTCTAAGGATACAAGAGTTGAAAGAAATAAACCTAAGTTCTCTCCTTCTTTTTCCCTTAGAATCGGTATGAACCTGATCGGTTCTAGTCTTCTACTCGATAATAGTGAAGCACTAGTCCTAGATCTGGATTCTACCCACAGACACCTAATTTCGGGGTCAACCGGAATGACCGTTCTGAGTCTCCGACAGGCTGAGTTAGGGTGGTTCCTGACCGGTCTAGTCACGCGGGTGAGAATACAACTCCAAGTGGTTGCCACGTAACCAGAACGTCTCGATAAACGACAACAGAAACCCAGAGTAGACGAACGGAACAATCAGACCAGAGGTTGTCCGCACGGACCAGCTATCCGCACGGACAAGCTGTCCGCACGCACAGGCCATACGGACGGGTTGTCACCCGGACGAGCTACCCTTGGGACCCACTTTCCAAACAAGGTTTGAGTATCGACGAATGAGCAATCCGGACGGACGACCTCTGAATGGATTACTCTTCGGATCATGAGATACTAAGGCCTTAAAATAAAATTCAAACAATGTTCATCCGCATGGCCAAGTCGTACGCATGGACAGGCTATCCGGACGGATTGTCTCTGCCCGCGCAAACAGATTGTCTGCACGGATTACCATTGTCCGCACGGACTGCCATCCGTACGGATTATTGTCCGCGCGACCGGCTTGAAAGGTAGAAACACTTATGTGTTTTCTAAATGCTACAACGAAAACTCCAAAGCACAAGCCATCATACACAAACACATCTCACACTTAGGAAGAAACAATCCACTTGAACGTTTATCCGCACCGACAACTTGTCCGCACGGATAAGCCATCCGCACGCACAACTAATCCGCACGGATTACCATCCGCACGGACAGCCCGTACGCACGGATAGCTTATCTGGATGGATCACCATCCGCACGCATCACCATCCGCACAGATGGGTCATGCGCACGGATGACTTCCTTTCACGGATGACTGATCCGCACGATCAGTTATCCCACCCACTCTCACTTGGTACTGTTTTACGCGCCACTTAATGTTACGTTATCGAATCTATTCAGGCTAACCGTACTCGCTGTAAAAAGCGCTCCCTTCAATCCACAATCGCTGTGAGTATACCCGAACCCTTTTTGCTTTAGCACTTTTAGGTGTTACATACGTTACGAATATTCAAACTACAACAATCACACTACTCAAGCTATTTTAACGCTAAACCGTTTATGCATGTTATACGTGGCTTATGAATGCTTGTTGTTATGTTTACACATGGAATGCTGTCTACCTGCCTTAGCAACGATAGTACTATAGTTTGGACTCAGCACCCGTTCACACGGGGGTTGTTAAGGATCTTTTACTTGCATGGGTTACGGTGGTAATCATGTATTGCGAACTGCCTCGGGCAGTCAACCCGCAGTCATTGGTATCGATGGATCTATGTCGATAACTAACGTGCTTCATTTCACTATGTGTACGTGCTGGTTATGCGTAAACGAACTCGAACTCTATATGCTATTATCAAACTTGTATGCTCACCTTTACATTTTATGTATTGACTTTATTTTAACGTATGTGACAGGTGCCTAGGTTGTTTATATGCTTCTCGGGTTGTGATGAACTTGAAGCTAGGAACTGGAGTCTAGAAACCAACGAATAAACTAGTTATGATAAATCTGAGTTGTCGGAACAAAATATTTGTTTTGATTTTATCTGTAATAACTTGTTTGACTATTTAAGATACGGTATGGGACGTATTGCTTTAATTAAATGGTAATGATAGTTGTTATGGAAACTTCTGAACAATCTGTTTCGCTCAGTGCCGCGCCCCGATGATTCCGCCATCGGTTGGGGTGTGACACCATGGACCCTTATAAACGTGGCGCACCATGGAGGCATTCCGGGGAACTATCCTTTGTTTAGTTTAGATTAATTTTCATGTTTTCTAGTTAATTTTAATTTTCAGGAATAAAACACACTTGAGATGACAAAGGATACAAGGGAAACTTGAACCAGCAACCCATGCAGGAAGACTGGACCGTCCGACAAAATTCTTCGTTTACAGTAAGCTCGGCACGGGCCGTGTTCGCCCAACACGGCCCCGTGCTGCACAGTCTGCAGGAAAAGACCCAGTTCAGGTAACTTGACACGGGCCGTGTTCACCCAACACGCCCCCGTGTCCAGGCTTCTGTTTCTCTTGATCTAATTTTGTTACTGGCACTTGAACACGGGGCCGTGCCCGGACAACACGTGGCCGTGTTCAGCACCCAGTAACACAAAATTTTTGCTTTTTACACCTTTTTACACATTCAATCAACCTAAAAACTTATTTTTGGGACACATTGAGGACAATGTGTAATTTAAGTGTAGGGGGGGAATGCTAAAACCTTGAATCTTGCAAGTCATAAATACAAGCCTTACACAAAACTCTGTTGGAATCGCTAATCACCCCAAATTTTTTTCAAAAAATTTTCATTTTTTTACTTGTCTAGGTTTAACTCGGGAAATCCAAGTTCTTAAAAAGGTTATATTTTTACGAATTTACAACCGATAGCGTCGTGATAAAAAAGAACCAACATAAGAGAATTATGAAAAGGCATGGCAAACTTAGTTAAAATTTGATTATATACACTTGATCACTTAAAAACCCATTCCGACAAAAGTGAGTTTTGAGCCTTTATTGAGCATACAATTACATATCATTTGACTAAATGCTTGTAACATATGTGCTTGTTATCATTGTGAACAGTTCGTTTATCAATAAAACAATGTTATTTGATCCCAATGTTTGTTTGGTTGTGTTTTACATTTTTCGTGTTTTGACTTTTGTCCAATTTCAAACTCTATATCACTTTCTGGAGATTTATACGCAAACTGGTGCGTAAACGTAATCAGTTTAATACGACAAATACTCCAGAACTTCAACATATACTTGGCATACCTTAAATAACCCTTACATAACTTAGAAATAAGTTTTGAAGGCTTTGGTATGGCAAAAACAAGTTAATTCGTATACGAGGGACTAAATCGTCAATGTTGAAAATTATGACTTTTCGGGTAACAATTAAGTTAACAAAGGACTTAGAAAATGGGGTATAAGTCTTGAAGCCCTTGTAGGTAAATAAGAAGGGGTCAAATTGCAAAATATAAGCTTAGTTGCCCTTTTGAAGAACCAAGAGCCAGGGATGCAAACTGAAAAAAAAGAGAACATTGCCCTGATGACAAGCTTAGAGACCGTAAAGGTCCACCATTACGGTCCGTAAGGGATGCCCAGCGACAGCAAGTTGGCTGTTTTGCTGTCTAAACGCAAAACTCGACCCTTAAACGATTTTCCTCATCTTTCTTGACCCCTAAACAACCTCTAAACACTAGGGACACTTGTGGGAATGTTGTGGTCACTTGTAAACTTGTGTGTCAACAATTTGTGGTGTTGAAATCACTATAAAAGGCCAATGAGTTGCAAGCTTTCTTCACACCTTCACTTCTGCATTTCTTGCATTTCTGGAGCATTTCTTGAGCACAAGTCTTCTCCCAAGTGATCAGTAAATCAAGCTTAGGACTTCAGTAAGTTTGCTAATCCTTTCTTAGTTTAGTTTTAGCTTAAAAGTCAAACCGTCGTAATTAACGGTTGACTTTAAGATTAATCACTAATGGTCCAGTGATTAGTCGAATCAAAAGTAGTTATAAGTTGGTAATTATGTGGGTAATAAACCCTCCAGAGGGTTCCCCCTGATTCCCAATCTAACTATGTCAAAAATCTGGTTAAGAATGACATGTGATGATATAAGCTGAAAAGACTCCTTGGTTGTCTATTAAAATCATTTATTGATTTAATAAAAGGGACCCTATGGTGGTCTAGTCACACTCATCACAGATTTGTTCATTTGGTTTTCCCCTACACATTATAAAATAGACTGTGTGAACTATGCAAGGAATTGTCTAATTATGGACGCGTACATAATTATGAGATTCAGTGCATGGTAACCACAGTAAGATTTATTATGTGTAAGAACCGACAGTGACAACAATAACAAAATGAGAACGATGTAATGGAGGTACGGTGGACGCACCAATGACACTTCATATACTTGTATATAAGTATCCCTCTTACATTGCAAACATGTTGTTATTAAAGTTACTAGAAGTTCAGAACCCTAATCAATGTTGTTCGGTCTTTTCAACTTCATGTTTTAAACTCTCACAAGTTTCCTCTAAATAAATTTCGGGACGAAATTTCCACAAGTAGGGGAGACTGTAACAACTGTGCTTGTTATCATTGTGAACAGTTCGTTTATCAATAAAACAATGTTATTTGATCCCAATGTTTGTTTGGTTGTGTTTTACATTTTTCGTGTTTTGACTTTTGTCCAATTTCAAACTCTATATCATTTTCTAGAGATTTATATGCAAACTGGTGCGTAAACGTAATCAGTTTAATACGACAAATACTCCGGAACTTCAACATATACTTGACATACCTTAAATAACCCTTACATAACTTAGAAATAAGTTTTGAAGGATTTGGTATGGCAAAAACAAGTTAATTCGTATACAAGGGACTAAAGCGTCAATGTTGAAAATTATGACTTTTCGGGTAACAATTAAGTTAACCAAGGACTTAGAAAATGGGGTATAAGTCTTGAAGCCCTTGTAGGTAAATAAGAAGGGGTCAAATTGCAAAATATAAGCTTAGTTGCCCTTTCGAAGAACCAAGAGCCAGGGATGCAAACTGAAAAAAAGAGAACATTGCCCTGATAACAAGCTTACGGACCGTAAAGGTCCATCCTTACGGTCCGTAAGGGATGCCCAGCGACAGCAAGTTGGCTGTTTTACTGTTTAAACGCAAAACTCGACCCTTAAATGATTTTCCTCATCTTTCTTGACCCCTAAACACTAGGGACACTTGTGGGAATGTTGTGGTCACTTGTAGACTTGTGAGTCAACAATTTGTGGTGTTGAAATCACTATAAAAGGCCAATGAGTTGCAAGCTTTCTTCACACCTTCACTTCTGCATTTCTCGCATTTCTGGAGCATTTCTTGAGCACAAGTCTTCTCCCAAGTGATCACTAAATCAAGCTTAGGACTTCAGTAAGTTTGCTAATCCTTTCTTAGTTTAGTTTTAGCTTAAAAGTCAAACCGTCGTAATTAACGGTTGACTTTAAGATTAATCACTAATGGTCCAGTGATTAGTCGAATCAAAAGTAGTTATAAGTTGGTAATTATGTGGGTAATAAACCCTCCAAAGGGTTCCCCCTGATTCCCACTCTAACTATGTCAAAAGTCGGGTCAAAGTTGCTAATAAAAAGTCAACAGGAGACTTATATTCTAATTTATGCATAATTAGCAATGTAGAACATATACAACCTGTTTGATCATCATTATAACTTGGTAATTAGTGTAAGAACATGTCTAAACATGTTCAACCCGACAATTTCCTGTTTAGACCCGGTTCGGAACCGAAAGTCGCATAGTTTGTCTTTTGCTTTGACTTTCAGTTCTGACCCGTTTAGGCATGTTTTAGAAATGCCTCAGAGCTTTAATTGGACTAGGTTACATACTAGTATAACCCTCTATGATTATACACCTTGGTTCATTAGTTATCAAATTAATATGCATGTTTCCGTTAATTGCGCATATGTTGACCATTATGCCCTTTTTACCTTAAAACGTGATTTTTAAAAATGTAAAAGAGTAGAAACCTTTGTTACTGATATATAAACTTGTATCCAAAATTTGAGATCAATTGGTGGTGTAGATTGAGAGTTATGCTCATTAGCGCAAAATGAAAGCTTTATGTTAATTAAATGGCGTAATTAGCATATAGCCTAGTTAAGCCTACTTTTTGATATCAAACTTATTACCCACTAATGTAATATGTTATTATGGGATTTTTGAAGTTTTAACAGTAAGCAAAAGTTGTTTAACTCAGACTTCAGTTTTGAGCTTTACGGTTTATGTGAAATTACCAAATTGCCCCTACGGTGCATAGTTTGGTTATAATTGATAAATTTCACATATATACTTTACCCTACTGATATAACTTAGCAAATTGAGTATATTTGCTGATTACATCATACCTGTAACTCAGGTTAACACTTAAACTCTTTTATAACCTTTTAAATGACCAAACTACCCCTACGGGGCCTAGTTTGTGTTTAAATACGTTTCGGGCATAATGAAAGACATATTACTGATGTCACAACATAATTGAAGCATATTAACTTAGGAAACCTGTATATGGCTCTTACGTATACCCGTTACGCTTATTACGCGTTCGGTTAGGTTTATATAACTAGTTTACATAAATTAGCCGAAGCGGGTCAAACCTTATCGGTTTTATCTCGAAATCCAGAATGTGTATGAAATACCCATATTAAACAAGTCTTCAAACTTTTCGGGTCTAAATCACATTCTATCCGATCTTCCAATTTAGGTCCGGTTTATTAATGTCGTTACCTATATTAGGTGTCGTTTGATATCCGTGATCTCTAGCATTGTTTGGTTGTTACTCAAGGACTACTAAGCAATCTCAGGTGAGTACATAGAACCCCCTCTTTTACTGTTTTCCAAACGTTTTGGGGTGAAACACATGTGCTTACTTGTTACTTTCATGCTTTTCATGCTTTCATATCCTATGCTTGTTATGTTCATTAGTACATTAGTATATTATAGTACATGATTTCATTACATTTCATACTATGTATGTCCATTGTGTGCATACTTAGTACATTGTTTTACATTACATTTCATGTTATGTATGTCCATTGTGTTCATACTTAGTACATTGTTTTACATTACATTTTATGCTATGTATGTCCATTGTGTGCATACTTAGTACATTGTTTTACAATTACATTTCATGTTGTGTATGTCCATTGTGTGCATACTTAGTACATGGTTTTACATTACATTTCACGCTATGTATGTTCATTTGATTACATACTTAGTGCATTGTTTTCATATGCTTACATTTTGGTATGACATTTGGTTTGTTCAAATGGGACAATATACATTCATTAACATTGATCACGCCGTTCGTTAGTAGGTAGTGGTACCATAGGACTTGACAAATCCCATTCCTGAAATCTCGGGTTTGTTTGGACGTAAGGAATGACCGAATCCGAATACATTTTATGATAACCTTTACTAAAAGGGTTATCCGACTGTCGCAAGGCTTAGATGTATGAATTTTCACAATACCGCATAAATGTTTATATCAGTATAGCATGCATTTATTACACAAAACATAACTTTGATTTAAACCCTGTTTTACTTCAATACCTTGTTTTTGTGCATTTTACATATGGTTTAGTTGATATATTTCACTTACCATACATAAGCATTTTGACATTTATATACACAATTCATGATTTACACTAAACATAAACATTAGACATAGACATTAGACATTAGACATGGTTTTCACATAAACATTTTGACATTTGATCATACATAACATTTTACCTTATTGGTTTGGTTTGAGTAAGTGATTTAAGTAACGAGGCGTGTGTAATATGATGCAAGCATGGTGGATACGCCGCTGGTACCTCCTATATATAAGTGTTTGTATGGTATTACATATTGTAGCGTTATTTGAATCATTTCAATTTGAGACATATAACATTTTATACAAATAACATACTTTTCACAAGACATTGTTTTACAATCAACTTATCTTATACAAACTCATTTTACTTGGTTATTCATTTAACCATACATTATTCTCTTATTTATACATATCATCTGAACTTATAGTTTTTCAAACGATTTACAAAACAAATCAATTTACAAGGTTCATGACTGACTTGTGCTAAACAACTTTCTTTCTAAACTTACAAGTCATGAATCCTATTTTCACAAAACCTATGTATCTCACGGGCATTTTTATGCTGACGTACCTATTTTCACATGTGTTTCAGGATATGATGCATAGGATTTATCAAGATACACTTAGGCGGACTTGGGCCTTAGTGACAATAAAAGATGCAAGACTAGTTATTTATGTTATATTTATTTGATTGTCAAGACAATGTAACTCTTTTATTTAATAAAACAATATTTCAATTTCCATGTGTTATGAAACAATGATTCTGTTACAACACTCCCCGACGTTTCCGCCACGTTTTGTTGTTTTACGTGGTCGGGGTGTGACAATGCTCATTTTTCGTTTCTTGTGTGAATAGCCGCTTGGTTCTTACGACTCTAGAACTTGCCATGACGATACATTCCCGGTCATTACCAACTTAAACCCGAGTAAGTAAATGATGGAAGCATTAGGACTAACTTTTTTTTTATTTCTACACCATTATTTTTCTTTTTTTTTTACCACCTACCCAAAATCCCCCTAGTTAGCCCCTTTGAGCCTAAACCTTTTCATTTCATAACCCAAACAAACACCCTTTTACCCACCAAAACCTTTTTCATTTTTAACCCCTTTGTTTTACTAACTAGCTCGGTTTCTCATATGACTTTCAAAAAAAAATGTTGATTATGAAGCAAAGGCAAATAAACAAACAAGTTTAACAAAAATGACTTTGTTTGAAAAATAGCTTCATAAAAATAAAAATGGAAAAATAGAAAGTCTTACAAAAACCGACGCTTGTTACACTTTTCGCCCTTTTTCTACTAACCACTAACCACCAACCCAACCACCTACCTTTAACCCTAGCCTAACCCTTCACCCACAAAGTCCTCTTGATATTTACAAAGGTATATAAGTTAAAAAGGAGGAGGATTGATTACTTGGCAAGCCTATGGTAGGAGTAAGTTCCATGCCGCTCTCGAGTGATCCACAAAAATACATTTTCGGCCGAGTGTTGAGTGATCCCCGTGAGGTATGTGAACTTGTATATAAATAGAACTTTAAAAAGGCATGTTATGCCCTAATAAGTAATTTATCTTATGAAAAGTTTTAAATAAATCCTGACGAATAAGATTGTAAATAAATAAAAATAAAATTAAATAAAGAATCTTGGAAATCCCGACACTCTACGACAAGCCCGAAAACCTTCTTCTCTACCCATTCCATTTGGGAGTGTAATAGCCACTTATTAAAGAGTTTTGCTTGAGGACAAGCAAAGATTCAAGTGTGGGGGTATTTGATGTGTTCAAAATGCAACTTATAAATTTCATCAATTGTGGCATAAAACTAACCCTTTTTAGTACTAATGTTGGAAAAAGTGTGCTTTTGTCTTCCTTTTGTATTTTCAGGATTAAATGAGCTCAAATTAGCAAAAGAAGCAAAAAGACATCAAAATCTAACATAAATACAAGAAAAGGAACAAGACGTGATATGCCCGACCCCACGACAACATTTTCCCAAGCAAAACAAGATAACAGAAGACTGAACATGCCCCGTGCTCAGGCAGCACGGGGGCGTGCCCAAGTGTCAGCAGAAAAGACAAAGTGGTAGAAGCTTCTATTGCCCACCACGGGGCCGTGCTCAGCGGACACGGGGTCGTGGTCAACTATAAGATTCGCATAATCCAGGCAAATCTTCATAGTACAAAGATTCTTCTGCACACGGGGTCGTGCTCAGCGGACACGGGGGCGTGGTCAACTAATAAGACAAGCTACAATAAATGAAGAAAGAGAAGGATGTGGACACGGGGCCGTGCCCGAGCTTCTGTTCAGCCTATAAATAGGAGTGCTTGGCTCAAGCTTAAACCATCCCTTGGCACACTACCTCTCTCACACTTCACCCACCACCCACCACCACCATAACACCATCATCCACCACCATCATCCATTGTCCATCGTAGAGTGTGTGAGTCGTCTCGGGATCCAAGATTGATCGTAAGAGCTCTTGACAATCAAGGCCATGTTTGCCTAAGTCTCTTACATCACTTGGTGAAGACAAAGTGTCTAGTGTAATACTTTTTATTTCTAATCTTTTCGCACTTTTTATTTGGTTTTGTATTAATGACTTTAATAACTCGTTGCTTATGTTGAAGGTGATCTTTCCTTATCGTTTGTCCGTGGTGTCTTGGCATTATTTTACTGTCTATATAAAATAAAAGATTTTCACCATTCATATCTCCACGGTCTATATGGAGGTATGTTGGCTACCTGGTCGGGGGTTAAGGGAATGGTTTGGTAAAGGTCTTGCCATTGTTCAGCGTTTAGAGGTCCTGCAATGGACCTGGGTCAAATTTAGTAGGACCTCCTTCAATACTTAACGGTATTGGATGGCGGGGGTCCAAACTCTTTGATCCCCTCATAAGTTAACTACTATTAATACTATAACCCGGCTATTTAGGACTGTATCCCTGCTGACTCAGACTACTTAGTCGAGGGTAACGTCACCTCCAAAAGAGGGGCCTACCATAATTTGCATTAATAACTTAATTAATTATCTTCCAATAATCCACCCTTTTAGGATTGTATCCTTGCTGACTCAAACTACTGGGGTGGGGGTAACGTCACCTTCAAAAGAGGGGCCTACTACAATAACTAAGATAATCTCTTAAAATAGTGCAAAAGTGCGGAAATAATCAAAGGTTACACTAGATACGAGTCGGAACCAAGTGATTCATCTTGTCTATCTGTTTTTCTTTTATTTTTATTTTTCAGCATTTTTAGTTAGTTTTTATTTTTCTTAGCTTAAAACATTTTTTCTAAACTTTTTCTTTTGATTAGACGTTGAGGATAAACTGGTACTAAAAGCTCTTGTGTCCTTGGACGACCTCGGTATCTTACCAACACTATACTACGCTCACGATGGGTGCACTTGCCCATATGTGTGTCTAGTGTTAGTAAATATCGTGTTTTATAAATTTAAAACTTGACTAAAAAGTGTTAAAGGGGCTTAAAATATACACCTAATATATATAACGCTCGACACCCATCAGTGGGTATTGAAGGAGGTCCTACTAAATTTGACCCAGGTCCTTGCAGGATCTATACACTGAACAAGGCAAGACTCTTACCAAACCGTTCCCTTAACCCCCGACCAGGTAGCCAACATACCTCCATATAGACCGTGGAGATATGAATGGTGAAAATCTTTTATTTTATATAGACAGTAAAATAATGCCAAGACACCACGGACAAACGATAAGGAAGAATCACCTTCAACATAAGAAACTAGTTATTAAAGTCATTAATACATAACCAAATAAAAAGTGCGAAAAGATTAAAAATAAAAAGTATTACACTAGACACTTGTCTTCACCAAGTGATGTAAGAGACTTAGGCAAACATGGCCTTTGATTGTCAAGAACTCTTACGATCAATCTTGGATCCCAAGACGACTCGCACACTCTATGATGGATGATGGTGGTGGATGATGGTGTTGTGGTGGTGGAGTGTGGGTGAAGTGTGAGAGAGGTGGTGTGCCAAGGGATGGTTTTCAAATGAGCCAAGCATCCCTATTTATAGCCTGAACAACAGCTCGGGCACGGCCCCGGGTCCATTGGGCACGGCCCCGTGTCCATCCTCCTTCTCTTTCTTCATTAATTGCAGTTTGTCTGTATTAGTTGACCACGCCCCCGTTTCCGTTGGGCATGACCCCGTGTGTGGAAGCGTATCTGTACTATCAAGATTTCCTCAGATTCTGTGAATCTTGGAGTTGACAACGACCCCATGTCCACTGGGCACGCCCCCATGGTGGGTTATAGAAGCTTCTACATCTTTGTCTTTTCTGCAGACACTTGGGCACGCCCCCGTGCTCACTGAGCACGGGACGTGTTCATCTTTCTGTTTTCTTGTTTTGCTTGGGAAGATGCTGTCTAGGGGTCAGGCATGCCACGTTTATCCCTTTTCTTGTATTTTTGTTAGATTTAGCTGCCTTTTTTGGTTCTTTTGTTCATTTGAGCTCATTTAATCCTGAAAATACAAAAGGAAGACAAAAACACACTTTTTCCAACATTAGTACTAAAAAAAGGGTTAGTTTTATGCCTTATTTGATGTAATTTATATGTTGCATTTTTCACACATCACAGGATCTATACACTGAACGAGGCAAGAACTTTAACCAAACCATCCTTCTAACCCCCTTCCACGCAGTTAACGTGCTTTATATAGACCGTAAATACACGAATGATTGAATTAACAAAACATGAAGAGATGATAGAATAAAGTTCACTTTCAATATAAAAACTAGTTATTAAAGTCATTAATACATACCCAATTAAAAAGTTTACCAAAGCTTGGAAATCAAAAGTAATACATAAATGATTTGTCTTCACCAAGTGATGTAAGAGATTAGCCAAACATAACCTTTGTTTGACAAAAACTCTTCAGATCAATTTTGGATCCCGAGACTACTACACATACTCTAAGGATAGATGAGGGATGAATGTGGTGGATGATGGTAGTATTGTGGTAGTGGAGTGGTGACAGGTGTGAGAGAAGTGGTTTGCCAAGGAATGAGTTGCAAGTGAACCAATCACCTCTATTTATAGCTGAAAACAGTAGGTTTACACGACCTCGTGTCGTTCTCTTTCTCTCTCTTCATTTAATGCTCTTGTTATTCCAGATGCTCACACGGCCTCATGGTCCTTGTACTTGCTGTACAATCCTTGATTTGAAAATCTGAGAGTTGACCACGGCCCGTGTCCATGAGACACGGCCCCATGTCCCTTGTCTGCTTCTGTTTGTCTTTTTCTTCAGGAAATTTTGAGTGGGGCATGGCCTGTGCTTGGCTTCTGTTTTGTTGTTTTTGGTCTTGGGGTGAAGCTCGGAGGGTCTGTATATTGTATCAACTTCCCTTCTTCTGTATTTATGCTGGTTTTTGCCATTAATTTGTTCCTTTTGTACATGTAAGCTCTTTTAATCCTGAAAATCAAAAGTATACATAGAAACATACTTTTTCCAATATTAGTACTAAAAAGGGTTGTTTTTTTTTACCTTATTTGATATAATTTATATGTTGCATTTGGTGCATATCAGGTGTACGAAGGGAGAAATGAATTTTTAATCGGGTAAATGAAAAAAAAATGAAGGGAGAAGAATATGATCTTGATTTCTTGTTTGGTCTGCATCTTTAGATCATCTTGTTTGTTTTTTTTCTTTTACTAATATTTAAATGAAACAATTATATAATAATATTATAATACTATTGCCTATGTTTTTTGTTGATTATTATATTTGTTTCAACTAGTATGTATTTGCTCGCTACGCCACTCGAGTAACTTATTTATACCCAAATTATTGTCACTTAATGTTAAATAATTTACGTTCACATTAATATGACGGGAATTTTACAACTTAACAACATACAAAGTAACATATTGCCTCTCATAATAATCATATTGATTGCAGTGGCGAAACTATAACAAAAATTCATGAATATCCCAAAAAGATTAAACAAAACCAATTATTGTCATAGAAATTCTTTAAAGCATATTTTATATATGAGGTTAAAATAAAATAAAAAATTAATGGATGAACATGTTTTTGTTGTACTCGTTGGGAAAGAAAAAAATAATCAAGAGTAAACTTTCGTTTTGCTCCCTGTGTTTTGGTCGTTTTAATGGTTTTACTCCAAACCTTTAAAAATAGCCATTTTACTCCCTGATGTTTCGGTTTTGTCACCAGTTTGTTCCACGTAAGGTGCTAAACGGGTCGTGTTTGCGGGTTGACGGGTTCAACCTGACCCGAACCCGAAAATTTTAGACGAACCCAAACCCGACCCGAACCCGAAAATCGTTTCATACATATGAACCCGAACCGAATATTCGCAGGCTGACTTGAACCCAACCCGTTCAACCCGATTTTTTTTTATTTTTTTCAGCAAATTAATATATTAAAATTAACATCTATTACAAAAAAAACACAAATTAGATCATAAAATTACATTAGAATCATAAAATCTTATGTCAATTTCTATTTTTAAGTTATAAGTATAGCATAAAATACATGCCAAATTTAATTTATAACATAAAACATATTGTAAAAAATATAATATTATAGAAATGGGTTAAACGGGTCAACCCGCCAACCCGACCGGGTTGACCCGAACCTGACATGTTTAGCTAAACGGGTTGGCGGGTTCAACCTGAAACTGACCCGAACCCGTTTAGACTAAACCCAAACCCGTGAATTTCATGTTAGGCTCATGTCGTGTTTTCGGGTCGTGTCAGAAATTCACACCCCTAGCTCCACGGCTCTAACTAAGTTAAAATTTTTAGTTAAAGTAAGGGTATTTAAGTAAATTTATATCTAACTATTTAATTTTTATTCTATCATCCAAAAATACCTTCTTTTATTTGAAAATGAAAAAAAAAATTAAACATAAGTATATACTCATCAAAATATTGAAACCCTAACACTATCATTTCCTTCTACAAAATCAACACAAAGAGCACCACCACCGCCACCACCACCATCACCATAGCATCAACATAAACCCTAATATGCTTCAACACAAACTCATTCTGTCACACCCCAACCGATGACGGAAACATCGGGGTGCGGCACTAAGCGTTCAGATTGCTCATGAGTTTCCATAACACTAGATATTTCGATATAAATTAGATTGATTCAAATATTGTCTAATAGCATCCAAAACCAAACACAAATATCAAGTACAACTCATCAAAATAGTTTCAAGGTTTCTAGATTTAACTAAGATGCGTTTCTAAGCAGCATCCTACATATTCTTGTTTCAAGCATCCTATCAACCTGCAACATGAATTAAAATAAAGTCAGTACAAAAACGTACTGGCGAGTATACAAGTTTGAGTATATAGCATAATAGATTAAAAGACTCATATCCATCATGTAAATGATAAAATAGTTTCAGCCATGCTAGTGTTCGCAGTCCAAGTTATAGCCCAAGTGTCCCGATGATTTGGTGTTTTCCCGAGATTCAAGGAAAACTAGAATCCTCCTAACAATACCCCCGAGAATAATGGGGAGGTGCATCTTCCTATAGCGCTACTATTGTTAAGGCGGTACTACACACTCTGGATTAAACGTTCACGTAGCATAAAGATTCAAGAATCACAAGTTTCACATACACATAGAATAGAGTTTAGATTCAAAGAATCAAGTTTCATAGTTTAATAGAATACATGTTACATCCCAAAGTTTAAAACAAAAAAGGGATCAAGTATACTCACAGTGATTGCTTAACAGTCCAACTGTTATTGGATCAAAGGGAGCTCTTTAGGATTAGCTTGATTAGATTACAATAGTTAAGTGTCGGACAGAACAACAAGATTGCGCAAAGTGTCGAATCAGTCACTTGATCGGATGGCCATCCGATCGGATGGTCATCCGGTCGAATGGCATATGTGTGCTGGGACGGATCGCCATCCAATCGGATGGTCATCCGTACGGATGGCCATTCAATCGAATGGTCTCTCGATCCAAAGATTAGTTTCCAAAAGATTAGCCAATTATTTATATCAGGTCACTTCGATCGGATGGTCATCCGATCGAATGGTAGTTCGATCGGATGGTCATCCGATCGAATGGTAGTTCGATCGGATTACCATTCGATTGTAGAAGTTTCCAAAGTTTCAAAGTTTATGATTCAAAGATATTATAAGTGGTGAAAGTTATGAGGCACTTTTCACTTTGATCGGATGGCAGTTCAATCGGTCGGAAGTCCAATCGGATTGCCATTTGATTGAGGCGACTTTATTCCTTTTGTAACCTTGAAAATTAAGTTTCTACTTTAACAGTGACGGCTTGGTTCGTATCGAGACAACGGTAAATATGTCAGTGTTCAGTTGGTCTGATCGGATAGGAATCACCCCGTCCTATCAGGTTTCTGTTCCTGACGGTGTTCATGTCGGAATCCGTACTCTGGTCATCTTTTCTTGCAATAATCCATTTCCAAGCCAACTCCAGACTAATCTTCAAGTCTACAGTCCGTTTGGGTCCGGATTCCACCGTTTAGAGTAAAAATTTAAGAAAATGAAGGAGAAACATGAATTTTAGCTGAGAAGTCTAGTTTTAGTAAAGATTCGGTGTAAAACACATGAAATTTCTTAGATCTGAGCTAGATCTTCAACAAGAATGACATCACTCAACAGTTTGTACAAACCGCCATGATGACGTCACCCTCAAGAGCTCAATCTCAGAGATTGCACGGTGAAAAGTTCGATTTCAAAGAAGATTTGTGTAGAGGATAGTGTGTAGATCAAAGATGTACAAGAATCTGGTGTAAAACGTACCGAAATCGCCGGGAAATAGAAGAAATGTGAGAGAGCGTGTGTCTGGTCGAAGGAGGCTGTCACATCAGTGAAGAATGATGTGACAGGTCCTATTTATAGTGTGTAGGAGGAGATAAGGGCGGTGTGCAGCGGATCGGATGGCACTTCGATCGAGTGGCCCTCCGATCGGATTGCCATTCGGTCAATCCCATCCTTTACGTTTCACCATCGTTGATTCGTTTTGCGAGTTAGATTAAGCGTTGCGTTGCGTATTATTGTGTAATAGTATCACATAGTTATATTAATACAACGTTTCCAAGTTTCATAGATTCCGCCAGTGACAAGTCTCCAGTCTCTCGTTCAACCATGTCTCAAGTTTCACGAGTCTCAGGAGTCAAGCCCCAAAGTATCAAGTATCAAGTATCAAGAATCATAGCTTCCATGTATCAAGCATCAAGAATCTAGCTTCCAAGAATCAAGTATCAAGAATCATAGCTTCCAAGTATTTAAGAATCAAGTGTCTAGAGTTAAGAATCAAGTCTCATGGTATTAAGTATCAAGAGTCATGATTCAAGTATCAAGAATCATGCTTAAGTATCAAGAATCATAGTATTAAGAATCACGCCTCATAGAATTTGGATTCAAAGTATGAAAAGCATCAAGAATCACATAGTCTAGGGACTAAAATTGACAATAGCTAAAAGTTTAGGGACGCAGGCGTTACAGTC
>JARYGA010052317.1:0-35923 GCA_030545235.1 Helianthus tuberosus | reverse complement strand
AACAAGATACCCGCTCCAAGATGACGAAAGTTAACTCCTGTAGATTCGCATACGGCGGGGAAGCAAAATAAGTTCCACAGTGGCATATTTTCATGGGTAAGGTTCCCTCCTTTTCTTTCATTATTAGTACGTGAATAACATCTATAAAATTCTGTTTTCAGGTGACGGAAAGTGGTAAACAAAAACGCTATCTGGTTGCAACTGTGGGAAAATTCAGTGTGATTTGGGATTTCCAGCAAGTGAAGAACAGTGCACATGAGTGTTACAGGAATCAACAAGGCCTCAAAAGCTGTTACTGCTAGAAACTCATGACCAGAAATGAGTCCATCATCGAAAGCCGATTCTTGCATGATAAATTCGCAGTCACTGACTCACCTGAAGCACCATTGGTTGTCGCAGCCCCCATGAAAGTGACATCGTTCAGTTTCTCTGATGGAAAAGGAAAACGGCGATAGACATACAACTTTAACTAATTCTTTGTCGTGTGTTTTCATCGTTTGTCTATAATAGATTTGCATAGATGTAAAGTAGTATGTTTTTATTTGTTTCTTTAGATTTGGATACTGAATTCGCAAAGAAACAACAATTGAAGTAGGCGATATTTGCGTAGTGTAACAAGGCATTGTAGATTGTTTGCTTGATCAATTGCCTATGTTTGCATCTGTTTTTCTATGTTATGCCCCATCACATGGTAAAAAAACCGACCCAACCGGAGTTAAAACTTGAAAACGTTTGGAACTGGGTTCGTCAAAAACTGAGTTCAAGCCGAATTTCTCATCTGATCCAGAGTCCGTTAGTGGTTTGAATCGAGTTTTAACGATACTAATATGCTATGTGGCTAGAGAGTTTATAGATGGTTTCCCAGTTTTATTGCTCGACATTGTGTTATAGTTTGCAATCCATTGTGTCTTTTTTCCTCGGCGTTGTGTTATATTTCTCGGTATTGTGTTATATTGCTTGACATTGTGTTATATTTTCTTGCCTTTTTCCCTATATATTATTTAGATCCATTGGAAATGCACATTAAATACTAATGATTATATATGGTTACAACTTAGCTAAATTTATTTATTTATTTATTTTGTAGGTAATGTAAGTGTTATCAAGAACTTGAATTCTGAGAGCGTGGAAGGCTTGCAAGAGTGGCAGGTAATTATGTTACAAACACAATTTGTGACGGTTCGACTTCTTTGATTATGAAAGTGATTTGGGTCGTGTTTGATCTCAAACGGGTTAAATTAAAAAATTAGCTTAGCTGGTTGAACATGCTAAATGATATTTAAAATCTACTTTCAAAGCACATGCATAATTTTTGATATTTTAATTGGCATATTAGTACAAAAAAATGTAAAAAAAACAGTGTTTGTGGGTCAAACCGACCCACCCGTACTACAAAACACCTCTAATATGCAGATTATTTTTTAAACAGTATTGATTTTGTGTCATAACTATTATATTAATCATTTATAGGAAAAGGAACAAAAAGTGTTTGCGGGTCAAAGTGACAGGGCCAGACAACCGCGGAGGTGCTTTTTTGAAAGCGCCAGACAACCGCTAAGGCAAGCCGAGCTGGCTAAAGTGGCAGATCTTATTGCGGCAGTGGATGTGTTCCCGTTTGAAGACGACATGACAGATGGGCATGGCTGCCATCTGGCAGCTTCTCGGTTCGCAACGCAAAAAGGTTATAGAAAATAAATATTTCAACAAAATGGGTATCGAATTTACGTAGAATGGGTACCACTAAAGGTATTTTTTGTTAAAGATATAGCGGAAGGGCAATATGGTAATATTGGGTTGTGTTCGATCTCAAGCGAGTCAAATCAGAAACGTATAACCCTCTAAATCATTTTATTCAAAGATTCAGATTTATATCGTAATAAGACTCTTTTTTTGCAATCATAACTACAGCATCAAGTATTTATAACTACTTAAAATGAAGAAAACATTTGTGGGTCAACCCAACCCGATCCAACGTGTTTTGATCCGTACTAAAAGTATGACCATTATGACCCGATCCCACTTTGACCCGCATGACGCTTTTGATCCGTACTAAAAGTATGACCATTATGAAGGGGTATGGTCCCAAAAAATGCCGCGCCGACCTAATTCACGTCTCGCGCAGGACCATACTCCTTGTTTATCAACTTGTTTGCTGCCAACCTCGCACGAGTTGCATCGTCATATATTGATCCAACGCAAGGTCTCAACAAGAGAAAACACCACATTCAACACTTAGCATTCTGAATAAGAGTCCTCAACCACCCATACCCCTGCGCGGGCTAGTTACGTGCTCAGTAAGAGTCGCGCAGGCCTATGGCGCGAGACTACTTCAGAAGGAACACAGTACAAGTGGCAGAAGAAAAGGGCCAATCCGCGTCCTCTAAGCTCTGCTCAATCGTGCTCCACGATCGTCTGACGTGCAGGAGACAAAGAGTACTTAAGGACGCCTACGTGGCACCAATCACAGGGCAGAGACACCTGTCCCATGATCTCCACTTACCTGCTGATGGCAGAAAGACGGCCAGGCCGACAATGATGACACATGGCTCCAATCACGGTGCGCCAGCACCAGAGAACTTCTAGAAGCCAC
This sequence comes from Helianthus tuberosus, assembly GCA_030545235.1. NCBI lineage: Eukaryota > Viridiplantae > Streptophyta > Magnoliopsida > Asterales > Asteraceae > Helianthus > Helianthus tuberosus. The sequence continues at coordinate 33,333 of JARYGA010052317.1, read as the reverse complement.
TAACGGTCAACACCAGTGAGACAAGGAGCATATCCCTTACGTTGTCGCCTTCCGGCCCAAGGCCCATCAGCCCACATCCTCTTACACCTCTCCGGCTATAAATAGGAAGCTCCCTTCACAGGTTAAACATTCCATTCACTCTACTCTCACTCTTAATACATACTTATCTCCACCAAAACAGTCGCTTATTCTCACGCCGGAGCCCGGTTAAGAGGGAAACCCCCATATTCCCCTCTTAACGAGTAACGGTGTTCTGTTTTGCAGGATTAACGGATCATTATGAAGCTCAGAAAACCATTAGAAGATTAACCACTATGATAGGAACATAAACCAAACTAATCAACCCCTAGAATTAGTTCCGTGTTTCTTCATTGGCGCCCACCGGTTTTCACAAATCACTTTTCATCTTCTTTTTCTGAGTTTTTCTAAGCTATTTTTTCCTTCGATCATGGCTGGTCAAGGAATCGTTCCTGATTTCGGTTTCGGAACAAACTCTAACGCGGTGTTGGGCGAGGATAATCAAAATATCCAAGTCCAGCACGTTGAAGAAATCGGTGAAATCGAAGTAACCAACACTGGGGGACCACGCGCGAGTGCCACTCGAATCACTCAAACGTTAACCCCAGTAAATCACGTCGCTGGCCCTTCGAATCCAGCTCCACCTCAGAATATTTTGGCGCTACTAGGGCTGCCAGAAGGCGAAACCCCAGCCTCTTGGTATGCCAAACAAATCGCTACTATCAATGCAGCGTATCAATCTCTGAGCGCACAGCAAAAAATCTTACAAGCAGAACCATCCTTAGTTACACCTACGGGTCCTAGTCAGGGGGCGCGCCAGATACCCCCACAACAAAATTTGCACGAAAGAGTTAACATGCCTCCTCCCCTAAGAAGACCGAGCGTGCATGACACGCGCGATACACGGGGAGAGACCGAAAGCTATTATGACTATCCGTCAAATGTTCAAAGAGGTCCAATTCATAGCCGGCTCGGGCCGCGCAATATGAATAACGAGTGGGATGACACAGACCCGGATGACCCAACTTGGCAAGATGATGAAGGATCCTCAGTTTTCAATCGCTTACAACGAAATCATGAAAATTACAGGCCAACGCAACGCATTGCATACAGCGAAGAAGCAGAGAGGGACTTCAGTCTCACCTATAGACCAGCCGAAGCTGCAGAGCACTCGAAGTTTATCCCAAAAATCGCTTTGGCAACACTTACAAAAGAAAAGTTACCCCCAACAGTGGGAAAATTCAACGGTTTAACTGATCCCGACGATCATGTCAGAGTATTCACTAGTGTTGGTTGCATGGGAGGATGGAATATGCCAATGTGGTGTCACTTGTTTATCCAGACGCTTACCGGGGCTGCTCGCGCCTGGTTCGACAGCCTGCCGCAGGGAAAAATCAGTTCATGGGTTGATTTCAGAACGCAATTCCTAAACCACTTCAGCCAGCAGAGACGCTATCAGCGAGATACGTCCAAAGTAACAGATATCTGGGGCAGAGAAAATGAAGGTCTGGAAGACTTCATAACACGTTTTAACAAAGAGTGTCTGGAAATCGGCGGCGTAGGCGAACAGCTCATGCGCGCGCACTTCAAGAAAGCAATTCGTTGCGATAGCCTCAACAGAACTATCACTGGCAAAGATGGCATGCCCAAAGAGTGGGATAAGGTGATGGAAGCCGCAAAGATAGTGGCGCAGACTGAAGAGTCACTAATGGGAGCCAGGAGCTCATACACTGAAGATCGCTTTTCAAAGAAGAACTCGCGCGACTACGACAAGCGCAACAAAGGCAAAAGTCACGATTGGAAGTCTGGAAAGCCAAGGGGTTATGATGAAAGACCGCGCTATAGAGAGGATGCGCGAGAAACAATCGACAGGATTGGGTATCGAAAAGCGGTCAAAGATGATAACCGAGAAAAACACTGGACTCTGCTCATAAAAACTCCGAAGGAGGTGTTAATGACGGAGAACCACGATTTCAAGGCTCCAAGGCCTATGACAAACAAGAAGGGGCAAGACCCCAACCTATACTACGACTTCCATAAGGATACAGGTCATCTGACAGATGACTGCATCAGCTTACGTCAAGAAATCGATAGAGCATTAAAAAGTGGGAAGCTAGGCCACTTGGTGAAAAACGTGCGCAAAGAAACTCGTCAGATCCAGCGCCGCGATGATGGAAACCACAAGAAGGTCAGGCGCCTTGAAACACATATGGTCAATGGACCAAGATACAGCGCCAGAGATAAAGGCAAATGCCCTTATGAACCTTCATGGCAAGAACAGCAGGTCATTTTTCCGGTAGTGTGAGGGGGTCCTCGTGCCACACACCCCGTCGTCATTACCGGAATCATCGGTCACTACGAAAAGGAGTACGTCTTCATTGACCCAGGAAGTACAGCTGACATCATCTATGAGCAGTGCTTTAATCAGTTCGACGATGAAGATAAAGCGAGACTTGAGCCGGTTGATTACCCTCTGTCAGGATTTTGCAATGAAATGATCTTCCCATTAGGCCAAATCAGCTTCCCCGTCACCTTTTCTGACGGGAAGCATTCACGAACTACATATTTAAACTTCATGGTAATGCCTGTCAAGTCAAGACATGATGTGTTGATTGGGAGAGAAACCCAAGGTGAACTGAACATGGTAACTTCCACACCTCACTCAGCCATCAGATTTCCAACTAAGACGGGGGTAGCAATCATTTATGCAAAGAAAGAAGTGATGTCAGCAGAGGACGCGCGCCCAACAAAAGTGGCAAAAATTTCAACGACTGAACCAGAAAAGTGGGTTTTAAACCGTAAATACCCAGAACAAACGGTGACGATTGGCCACGCAATCTCACCAAACATCAGAACGCACCTCAAGCAACTCTTGTTTAAGAACATGGACATCTTCGCCTGGACCCCGGCCGACATGACCGATGTCCCGCGCGACGTCACTGAACACTGTTTGAATACTTATCCCTCCGTAGAACCGAAAGTGCAAAGAAGGCGCAGCTTAGGAGCGGATAAGACTAAGGCAATGAATGAGCAAGTGTGTGAGCTGCTAAAAGCAGGGATCTTGAGAGAGGTGCGCTATCAAAGCTGGGTTGCAAACCCCGTGATGGTGGAGAAGTCTAATGGAGGATGGAGAATGTGTGTCGATTATACTGATCTCAACAAGGCGTGCCCTAAAGATTGCTATTCTTTGCCTGAGATCGACAAAAAGATAGACTATCTCGCGCCATACAGATGGAAATGCTTTCTAGATTGTTACAAGGGGTATCACCAGGTTCAAATGAAGCTCGAGGGCGAAGATAAGACGGCTTTTCGAACCGACATCGGCATCTTTTGTTACACAAAGTCGGCTTAAAAAACGCTGGATCAACATACCAGCGCCTGATGGATACGATTTTTGCTGACGACATCGGAAAGCATATAGAAGTCTACATCGATGATCTGGTGATTAAAAGTCCTGAGGAAGACCAGATGTTAAAGGACATTGAGAAGACATTTAACTCTTCGCCGCGAACGATCAAAGAGATGCAAAGGTTGGCCGGCCGCCTAGCCGCGCTCAACCGATTTCTGTCAAATCACGCCGCAAAGTCATATCCTTTTATCAGCACTCTGCGCAACTACGTGAAAAAACAAGAATTCAAGTGGACGCCTGAAGCAGAAGCCGCTTTCCAGCAAATGAAAGAGTGTTTGATTAAGCTCCCTACCCTGACCGCGCCGTACGAAAAAGAACCGCTCATCCTGTACTTGTCTTCTTTAGACAAGGCAGTTGGGTCGGTATTGCTGGTGGAAAGAAACGGAGTCCAGACTCCAATTTATTACGTCAATAGGGTGCTTACAGATCTAGAAATGAGATATTCAACAATGGAAAAGCTAGCACCCAAAAGGGAAGGCCCATACTTAATACACAAGGTGCTAGGGAAGGGGGCATACAAGTTGCGCACCCTGGATGGATACATCATCCCGCGAACGTGGAATGCGCAACAACTGCGCAAATGCTATATGTAACTACTCTCGGCCTTGCGCCTTTATTCACTCATGCTGGCCACGCGCCTTTTTAATTTCCTATGATGGCTAAACGCCTCCTATGTTACTTACATGCGATGTATGTTGGCCTAAGCGCATGTTTCTTAACCAATGAAAGCATATACCTTATGTTTTCTTTTATCATGATGACTTCTACGTTACAAATGCATGTTAAACTTTTCATTAGCACGAAAACACTTCAGTAAATTACGAGCCCTTGAGTTATGCCTCCAAGGTCCTCCGCGAACATAGCGCGAGATCGGGCAGTTACACTCACACAAGAGCCACACTTACATTAATTCGCGCTAATTTAACCAAAGTTTCTAACAACAGTGCAATAATTGTAACTGGACAGAAGCAAACATAAAAATCATATTCAACAAGCGCGACCGCGCACTGGTTACATTTAACATCTAAAAATAAAAATTACAAGGCACAAAGCCTGTTAATGCTATCTACTCATAACCATCGCGATCATCATCGTCATGCTTACCACCATCGTCATCACCAGCTGGCTCCTCTTCATCAGATAGCTCGACAGTCTCTGGTGGATCAAGGATGGCCTTTAGCCGTTGACACCAATCATCGTGCTTCAGCGCCTCCGCAACCAAATCCATCACAGGAAATGGCAGATGATCATAAGCCTTTTCAGCGCGGGCTAACTCAGCATCAGCCTGATCGGTCACTGAGCAATGACTAGTATCAAACGCTTGTCCAAACACCTCCTCTACATGCTCTGCACACTCTAGATAACCGCCACGGTGACCAACCGCGCGTGAGGCGCCTATAAGAGCAGCAACAGCTCCATCCAATTCCCCAGCATTTAAGATAGAGTTGGCCATCTACAACAAAAACAATACATAAGGCATTAAGTTTAATAAATAAAGCCCAAGTTAAGAAGAAAATCATACCAGAACTACTCCCCTACCGCGCATCCACTCAACCTCAGCAGCAAGAGTATCAACGATGCCCTGAACCTCGGAGTAGTTATTCTGCGCTACATTGAGGGCCGCTGTACTAACATTTCGCGCTTCCTCAGCCTTTTGTCTGGCCTCCTCAGCAGTGGCAACCTTGCCTTTCTCAGCCTCGAGATCGATCTCCAAGGACTCACTTTTGTCAACCTGCTCTTGCAGGCGACGCTTGAGCTCTGCAATCTCGACGTCCTTGGTCGCCAGGTCCTTATCCTTACTGGATACATGCGCTTTAAATTCAGCCTACACAAGATGAAAAAGAGACTTAGAATTCTAAGAAAATAAAGAGCAGAGCAGAAGAGGGGAGTTTTAAGAGTGTTAAACCTCAATATGCTCATTCTCAGCTGTAAGATCCTCGACCTTCTTTGATAGTGTGGCATTTTGAGCTTCAAGGCCGGTAATCTTGTTACGAGCTGCAAACGCGCGCTGATTGTCTTTCTCACATATCCTCTTAAACTCAGCTTTCTCCTTCGACAATAGCTCTTCAGCAGCGCGAAGCTTGCTCCTAAGCCCCTCACGGCCCCATTCCTCTGATTTCTTATCAGCCTCAAATTTGGCCTTCTCCTCAGCAAAGGCAGCATTAGCTTTCTCGAACTCCTTAGCCTCCCTCACAAGGCGCTCACGATATTTCTCCCATTCGGCCCGCTCCCTAACCATCGTTCACCACTCACGAACGATTTGGTGATTGGCGGCGCGAGTGTTGGCGTCTCCAACTATATAAGCGTGATATAGCCCATCGTGAGACCGCGCCCTTTGACGGTTAACCTCACCAGGAGGGAAGGAGTTCAGGAACCAGTCACGACATGCACTAAATTCCACGAAAGTATCTTTCTGTTTCAAGCCCCAGGGAGCTCGGTGTGGAGCATTACCGCGCGCCGCCTCGGTATAAGTTTTGTAGTAAATATCACCAGGGGTATCCGTCGGACCAATTCCCTGTGGCATAGACCCCGTAGCGCCACCAAAACTCGCACCACCTGCAGCATGAATTCTCTCCTTATGAAGCAGAGAACCTGATTCCCCCGTAGTAGAAGTTACTTTAACAGTATGAAGAGGGGTATCAGGTTGCGCAGGTTTGGAAGGTTCCTCAACCTCAGGATCTTTCCTCTTCTCTTGATGGGGCTGGTCAAGCCCCGTGATGCGAACGACCTCCGGACCCTGCGTTTTATCATGAACAGTGGTAGCAGCGGCCCCGGTATCCTTTGGATCATCAACAACAGGCTTTTCAGTAGCCTTCTTCTTCTCTTTCTCCTTCTCCTTCTCAGTAACCTTGCTAACGTTTTCTCAGCAATCTTCTTCTTCTCCTTCTCGGGCTCCACCCCAGCAGCCTTGAAGGGTTTGATGGTAACCTTGGGCCTCTTCTGCGCCGGCTCCAGGGGATCCTTAAACGCGACACCCTTCTTCTCAGGGGTCTTTCTTTTTGGCCTCTGAAGAAACTAAGTGTCAATAATGGAAATAAAAACAAAGAGAGCTTGGCAATCGAAGAAACTAACCGGGAGAAACTTTATAAAGAGAGCGCTGGTTGCTCTGTTTTTCGAGCACAGGAACCTCGCCAGCTTTAGGCGCAACAGACCCACCAGCTGTGGTCTCTTCCCTACTCCTCTTCCTTATTATCAACTTGACATCAGGTTCATCCTCCTCTTCTTCTTCCTCCTCTTCAAGCGGGACAGAGGTCGGAGTGGCTCCAGCATCCGGGTGTCGAGAGCCCGCGCTCCCTGAGCTCTTTGAACCACCAGCTCCTAACTTTTTCTCGCCTATATGCTACAAACCTTCAAGTGAGTCACTGATAATAACGTAATCTTCCAAGTTACTTTGACGAAGGCGGAGAGTACCTTTGTCAGCAACACCAGCAGTTGCGCGGCTACTCCCGCCCTTCTTGCTGGTCACCTCAGCGTCTAAGGTGATTACCTTCTTCCGCTTTGGGGGTTTCTTCTTTTTTTCTTCTGGGTCAATCCCCAAGTCGCGCAACACACCTGCAAAGATGTTAGACCACGAACTTAGCTCCCGATTAGAAGACCCAACAGACTCCTCGCTGGAAAGATATAGAATCTCTTTTCCAGCGGAGGTCACTGATCGCAAGGGTCGGGGATTGGGAATACGCGCACCTTCAGTTGCGGTAGGTGGATTGGCGAAGACCCCAGCAACAGGGTACAGGAAGCGCGACCTGATTCTATCATACCAGTACTGCTCCTCCGACTCCAGCGGGCGCACCCCCATGGATCCACCAAACGTGGGGAAAGCAGCTTGATAAAGGTGCGCTTCTACATTCAAAATTCAAACAGTTAAAATGAGGGGAAGATAAACAAAAAACTAAGGAAACAACTAACCTCTATCCTCAAACTTCAACACCGGCACCTCTTCGCTATCATGCGGCCACTGATCACTCATTTGCGCCGCAACCAGAACATTTTCACCAAACACTCGGTTTGGAGTGGCAGTAAGCTTCAGATACTAATCTTCCTTCTTTGGAATTGCCAATTCCTCCTTCTCGATCGGCTCGGTCCACGGGCGGAAGATCATGGCAACCTGTATCACCTCCTCGCGAATAAAAAAGAACTTCTATTTCCAGTCATGGAAACTCTTAGGAGGGTTTAGGAGAATCTTCTTCGCAGCCCCTCGACTAGCAAATGAATTGAAGCCCATGGTTCTGATCAGTTGATAGAAGGCTCTAAACCGTTCCACAGTCGGCTCAACATCATGGGATCGACAGAGAAATTCAAAGTGTCGAACTCTAACCATGCCCGGTGGACTCAACTGAGAAATATGAAACCCATAAAAATGTAAGATATGGGCCAAGAACTGCGTCGCCGGCAACCGGAAGTTGCCCTGTAAAAAGAAGTCTTCATAAAGGGTTATATACCCCGGCGGTGCATCGGCGGCCGTCTGATTCTGGCCGGGGTATCTAGCATCCCATTCCGTTGGGAACCGGAAACTCCGAGTAATCTGCTCGAATAGCCCTAAGTTCCACTTAAGGATAGGAACGGGACCTTCTTCACCAGGATTCTCTTCTTGATGATGCTCTTCAGCCATGGATACCGAGTATAAACTTGAATATTCTGGAAAAAGCTTGAAGACGTGATGAAGATTTGAAGATCTGCTAAAGATCACTTGAAGTTTTGAAAATTTGAAGATTTGAAGAAATAGAGAGAAGATAGTAACAGTGGAAGAAGGAATGATACCTCTTCTCATCTTCTCGGATATATATACTCATCGCATTTAATGCGATGAGTAGACGTGCCGCGGTCACCGCTGTAACACCCCAAAACGGGTTTGGTAATCAAACCACGTTAATAGTAAAGACGGGTAAAATACCGTTAGTGGTAAAAAATTAACCCGGTAAATATTAGGATTTAAATAAATAAACTCCATGTTAATTAAAAAGGAGGATAAATACTTTGAGAAAACAAAGTATATAAAAGGCTCGAGTTAACGGGACTTAAAATAAAACGGGTTATGACTTCCCGAACCCACTAAGTGACTAGGAATATTAACCTAGTTAATTATGTGTTGTTAGAACAATAAAGAAACTAGAAATAGTTAAACCTTTTATAAAAATAAAACATGCCAAATGGAGGAAACTTATTTATTAAAACTAAAAATAAAACACAACACACACTTGGTAAGTGTGTGTGTGTGCGCAGGAACGATCAGAAGAACCAGGGGGTTCTTTCAAAACCCTAAACCTCATGAAATCCAGCAAAATCAAGGAGAAATCGAGCAAAGAAATTAGGGCTTTAACTAAAATCGTGATCACCAAGCTAAGGGGATCGTAAGGTATGTCGAATTTTTTATATTTATGAAGTTGAGAATTCTTGATGTGCATAAGAAATTCGAAATTTATGTTGCATGATTGTGGTATGGATGATATTGAAGTGAAATGGTGTTTAGGAGTAAACCCTAGACAAGAATATATTGAAATCATGCCTAGCTCAAGTAAATTCAGATTTTTGTTGATGCTAAATTCATGTATGAGATGTTTTAAGGGTTTTGATTGCTAAAAATTAGTGTTATGATGTCAAGAACATGATTAAATTGAAAGCTGAATGCAAACAGCTCCTGATCAGAAATTACAGCCAACTTGTACTGGTTGTAACCTGAACAAAACGTGTGTTTCTTGAGTCTAAAATGTAATTCCAGGAAATATCATTAAAACCCCACTGGAATCGCATTTTTTCGACGAAAATTGAGCGTTTTATGAATTTTTCCGTATCAAATGTTCAAGCTGCGTTTTCTGGCAGAATTTGCAGCCCATTAGGAATGTCGTAACTCAATTTAGGAATTGAGTTATGATCTCAAATCCTTACTGTAGAAAGTTTTAAGTGATTAAAAGAATCGCTAATTGGAATTTCGTCAATCGGATAAACGAGAAATTTTTAATGAATTTTTCTGTAAGCTGCAGTCAGAAGTGACGAATCTGATTGCAGCTTAGTAAATGAATTTTTACGAATTTTTGGTAAAGAGTTAGATCTTGAAATTTTAACACAAGGTCTAACCCTCCGAGAGGTACGCCACATAAAAAATCAGAATTTTTGAAGACTTGTAAACAGGTTAAACAAGTCACCAAAAACAGCCCATTTTTCAGTGATATGAAATGTCTGAATGAAATCGCGGTTTACTTGGTTGTGTGTAAAATTTGATTTCATTAAGAGTTCGGATGAAATATGCCTAAGTGAGTTCAATGAACTAAATGTGCATTTTAATATGTTGATAAGTCAATTGACTTTTAAAAAGTCAAACCGACCAATGATTAGATCGAATGAGAATTTTGATATGGTCGAATGATAAATTCGACATAAAACCCTTAGGATGGAATAATCGTAAACGATTATGGCTAATCTAACCGTCTTACGAATTGTGATGATGATAGTTTGACTCTAGACAAGCTAGATGAAGACTTGGGAAAGAAGCGGGTCAAACGGATCGAGTACGCGGAAAAAACACATAACCGGATGCAAGGTAAGTGAAACTTACACCTTTTAGTAAAATAGATGTTCATCCTATAAGTTTTGAATACAATAAGGATACTATTCAAGATATGGTTCCCGACGCGAAATAATACGGGTCGGAACTAATATAAATGATAAAAACCATGTTTAATGGTAAAAGAGATAGAACGGTAAATTAGCCATGAAAAGCTAATTATAAAAAAATGGGTTTTTGAACGAGTACTATAAGTAAGCCTAAAAAAATAAAAAGAGTAAAACGGGTCAAATGGTAATGTGGATACCATTTGACAAATATCGACTAATAAGCACTTGTCGAGTTTTATGCTTACAGGATAAAGCGGCTTATGAATTAGCGTTGTTATGAATTAGCAAATTTTCGAGACAAGGTATTAAAAACGGTCAATGTATTGATCCGAGCCAGGTACGTATAATTATGTTGTAGTTAAAAGTGCTAATTTGGTCAATAATTGGTGAGAGTCTTTTGTCGTAAAATATGAGACTAGAATTGACCAAAAAGCCCTTAACGGGCGAACCGGGTAAACGACCGTTAGAGTTTGTTTAGAAACTTGTTTATTGATTTTGAAACCTTTAGATACATATAAAAAGTATAGGCAAAAACATTTGCGGGCCAAAATAGACTAAGAAGTAAATTGTGGTTAAATACTTAGATAGATACAAATGAATAGGTGAATGTAAACGCCTACGTAAACTCTAGGATGGGAGTGAAAACGTTAATGTTTGACAAGCCCGGGATGGGTAAAATGATAGGAATTAACTATTTTCTTTTAGAGCATGTAGTGAAATAATAATGCCAAACGGGTCGAATAATCACCTAAAGGATTTATGAGCCAACATTGGATAAATCATATTTTTATGCAAACCAAGGTGATAAACGGGTCCGCAATTTAATTACGGACGCGTAAGAAAAAGAATCGCGTAAAACGGACTTGTAGATAAAAAAGTTAAGACAATCTCAAGTTTGATTTTTGTTGAAAATTATAGCTGGGCAGAAAATGCAGGTTTCAGTAATGAACCCGCTGGAAATTGGGTTCCCCCGCGACACGCGACCAAGGACTCAGCTTGGGGCGCGACACGCGACACATTGAGATGGGTCTCCCGCGACACGCGGGAGACATCAAAGTTGGAAATAAATATTTTGTTTGATTATTCGTTGCTTAGAACTTGTTTAGACTAATATTTAAGGTATCAAAACTAACTTTTATGTTGGTTTTGATCATAGGTGGATATCAAGAGTACCCGGATGAAGATCAAGCGGCGAGAAAGAACCGAACACATGAAAAAGAAGCTTCCGCACGGTGTGTCGTCGTAACTTTCAAACGACGACTAAACTACATTATGTTGTATATTTTTTTTAAATTGTAAATGTTTTTAATAAAACCCGTATTTCCGATGTATACGTAAACTTAATTACATGATCCTTTTCGCAAACTATACGTTAAACCTTGATTCAATTTAAAGGGTGTTACAACCGCGCGTGTATCCAATCAGCAAGTGCCACGTCAATCGCGAATCCCGGATTAACGGTTACCACGCGCGCGTGGACCTCACTCTCCTGACGGAAAGCCGAACCGCCAGGGACAACTTGATGATGGCCGTGTCAGTGGTCAACTCAAACGTCGCCATCAACGACATTGCTTACCAACCTGTCAGAATTCAAATTTCGATGATTTTGCCGCCCAAAAGTACTACAAACTTCATGCAGAAGTAATCCAGGTCGCGCAACATTAATGTTCAACGAGCGAACTTGCGCGCTTACAACCAGAAGCAGAAAATCAGCAGCATTCAGTCACGGTAGTCGCGCCGTAGCAACTGTAAAACATTTACACGCGCGCCTACCCAACACAAAGCAGGCATTTTCAGCACTTTTCTTTTTCTGAGTCCAGAGCTCCAACCACTTGTCGCGCGCATGGTGAAGCACTGGACTGGGGGGACTTGAAGGGGTATGGTCCCAAAAATGCCGCGCAGACCTAATTCACGTCGCGCGCAGGACCATACTCCTTATTTATCAACTTGTTTGCTGCCAACCTCGCGCGAGTTGTATCGTCATATATTGATCCAGCGCAAGATCTCAACAAGAGAAAACACCACATTCAACACTTAGCATTCTGAATAAGAGTCCTCAACCACCCATACCCCCGCGCGGGCTAGTTACGTGCTCAGTAAGAGTCGCGCAGGCCTATGGCGTGAGACTACTTCAGAAGGAACACAGTACAAGTGGCAGAAGAAAAGGGCCAATCCGCGTCCTCTAAGCTCTGCTCAATCGTGCTCCACGATCGTCTGACGTGCAGGAGACAGAGAGTACTTAAGGACACCTACGTGGCACCAATCACAGGGCAGAGACACCTGTCCCACGATCTCCACTTACCTGCTGATGGCAGAAAGACGGCCAGGCCGACAACGATGACACGTGGCTCCAATCACGGTGCGCCAGCACCGGAGAACTTCTAGAAGCTACTAACGGTCGACACCAGTGAGACAAGGAGCATATCCCTTACGTTGTCGCCTTCCGGCCCAAGGCCCATCAGCCCACATCCTCTTACACCTCTCCGGCTATAAATAGGAAGCTCCCTTCACAGGTTAAACATTCCATTCACTCTACTCTCACTCTTAATACATACTTATCTCCACCAAAACAGTCGCTTATTCTCACGCCGGAGCCCGGTTAAGAGGGAAACCCCTATATTCCCCTCTTAACGAGTAACGGTGTTCTGTTTTGCAGGATTAACGGAACATTATGAAGCTCAGAAAACCATTAGAAGATTAACCACTATGATAGGAACATAAACCAAACTAATCAACCCCTAGAATTAGTTCCGTGTTTCTTCAAACGTGTTGTGATCCGTACTAAAAGTATGACCATTATGACCCGAACCCACTTTGACCCGCATGACGCTTGTGTTATTACAGGTTTTTTTGATCGTGCATCGATCATGACCCCAGATGACGGCGAAAATCCACACCCGTGGAGACTATGCACCGTCACACAAGTCGAAGAAGTAAAATGTGTCCTAAGACTACTCCCAATATGGTTATGCACCATATTATCATCAATGGTATTCATCCAAATGATTTCACTTTTTGTCGAACAAGGTGCAACCATGAACCGAAAAAACTCGAACTTCTACATCCCACCTGCAAGCATGACGGTTTTCGACATAATAAGCACATCAGTTTTCATTATCTGCTATGACAAACTCATTCTCCCACTATACGTCAAAATAACCAAACCAAAGCCCAACCCGCCAAGCGAGCTGCAACGAATGGAGATCGGGCTTGCTTTTGTGACAGCAGCGATCATCACAGCAGGTGTAATGGAACATCACTGGCTAAAATATGCAAGTGAAGGCCCAAAAGAAACAAGCTCTTTAAGCATATTTTGGCAAACACCTCAGTATGTGTTGGTGGAAATAGCTGAAGCTTTTACTTATGTGGCCCAATGGGAGTTTTTTGCGGCCCAAGTTCCTGATAAGTTGAAAAGTATTGGGCTTGGATTATCTATGTGTTCTTCAGCTATGGGGAGTTACACCAGCAGTATTATACTGTCGGTCGTTATGAAGATTACATCGAAAAACGGGAAGCCCGGGTGGGTCCCGGCGAACTTGAATGATGGGCATTTGGATCGGTTTTTCTTTCTGTGTGCGGCGTTGACTGCTCTTAATCTTGTGTTTTTTGTTTCTTGTGCTAAGAAGTATAAGAATATAGTGGTGGAGAGAAGAGATGAAGCTAGGGACATGAGTTTAAGTGGTTATGGTACTTTATGCAGTAAGAAACAAAAGTGACAGAAATATATAAGTTTTATTATATATGATGCCTTGTGTTTGATCAAGTTTAATTTTTTTAGCATTAACCTATAGGAAAGAAACTTATGAGAGTGTGATCCAATATTTTCGAGTGTCTGAAATTAATCAACGAAGTTAACTTTATCGTCAAATCAAACGCAAGCCAAACAGCAGCAGTTCGCTGCTGCTGCCGCTGCGTTTTTCTTTTGTTTCCTTTTCTTCTAGACAGCTATGATACCCTAATACATATGTCCTACATCAGAATACTGCAGCTAACGTAATAAAATAGGCACACAGCAAAATATATATGTACATGTATTTACAGAAAAACGCTTATTAAAAAACCAAGTAGAGAAAACTGCTGGAATTGCAAAAACACAGGTTTGTTAACTTTTTTTGTTTGTACGCAGTGATTCGGTTGCGTCATACTCTCAACACCTTGAAACGAGGCATGATGCACTTCTTGAATTACTATTTAAACATGAAACGTACACGAAAGTATACAGCTACATGCATCTTATCAACGGGTTTATGGTCCACATATCTCCTGAACAGGTCACAATCCGAACACTTTACCACCGTCAATCAATCGTCTTCTCCTATGTAATCGTAAGTGATCTATATACTTTTTTTCTTATTGTTTTCCTATATATTAAGCTTTTACTTAACTAATAAGTTTCAAGACTCCAAAAAAGGGTTGGGCAGTTAAATCTTGGGACTCTATACCCTCAGAGACACCTGTTTGTGAGTACATAGGAGTTCTCAAAGAGACGGGTGATGTTGACTCCAACATTGAAAACAACTATATATTTGACATTGACTGCATTCAAACAATGAAGGGACTAGGCGGAAGAGAGGTATAAGGGTATTCCGGAAGCACAATTAGAATCAGGAGTGTTTTATAGACTGTTGAAATCAAAGCAAGTCGGTCGGTTTGAGATATATACAGTTTGGTTCACAGTTCGGTTTTGGATGTTTAACCGTCTGGTCAAACTATTTGGAACTTGGAATTGATTATTTTAATACATTTTTTTAGCTCAATCAAATTGGTAAAGCCATTCAACCTGTCCGGTTTGGGTTGACATTTTACAACATTTTACCTTAGTTAGCGAATTGCCGGTAATTTTTTTCTAGCCCTGACTGAGCTAGACCGTGAGCCCCTTAGTTACTATGCCACATGTTAACATTTACTATTATGTACTGTATTTAACTTATTTCTTTATATGAACCTGATAGAGGCGAGTTGGGGATGTAGCCATGTCATCATCACCAGTTTAAAACGATGACAAGGATAGCGGTCCAGAATTTTGCATCGATACACGAACATTTGGAAACGTTGGCATGGTTCCTTTTGGGCTGATTGTTTGGATTTTAAAGATAAAACACAGCTTGAACCAATGGTATCCTCTAACTGCAAGCTCTTAAGAATCTAATGGTGATTTTTTTTCCTTTTTTTGGTGCATTAAACCTTCAGAACCATCTTGAAACTTAGTTAAATGGATTATACTACTATTGATTTCAATTCTTTTTTAAAGATATCTAACAGGAATGGGTATTGATAATCCAGGTGTGTGTCGAGGCCTTCCAGGTAACGGTACCTCGATTCAGTTCTGGAGTGACAGGTAGCGAGGTGGTGTAGGTTGAACCCGGTATTCGCATCTTGTAGTCTCTCTCAAGCAGTTTGGGACTATGTAACGAGGTGGTGCAGGCTGAACCCGGTATTCGTATTTGGGGCAAAGGACCTGGTGAATTTACATCGGTACCTTCGGGGGTCTCGCAAATGGAATAAAATAGTATATATCATCCAAACGGATGGTGATAATGTGTATTATACAGTTAATCGAGTGGTTTCGATCTGTGTATGCATGTTGATGAGAAACTTCCAGCCCCTACACTTGAAGTATTGGGCCCTATAGCGAAAATAAGTGTGGAAAGTCAGGTAATATCTAAATTCTGTTGAGTTACATTCCTTCGCAAGTATTAAGTTTCTGCAATTCATTTTCTACGATCGATCATTGATTTATTAGTTTGATTTCTGGCTTATATATTGTTTTTGGGTTCAATTGCATCTTCACAAATCGATTTTGCAGGTCTGTGTTGATGGTGTTTTGTGAGATCGATTGCAGGTTCGTGTTAATTGGTGGTTGGTTTGAAATCGGAATTACCTAATAGCACAAGTGCTGTTATTTGTTATAACATTGGGTAGAACAGAACAGAGGTGTATAGGTTTATTAGTCAGTTCAAGAATCTTATTTAAAATTAATATTCAGCAAACATTTTGTCAACTTATTGTTGATTGCGCTAAAACATTATATGAAAGGCCGTCAACAAAAGTTGGCCAACCGATATCCATACCATATCTAAAATATGGTATGGATATCGGTTTTTAGTAATCAAACAAGAGCACTTTCATGTTTTTAGTAATCATTTAAACCCGGATTATGTGAAAGATAAGAGAGTGTGACAGTTTTTTATGATCACCTAAAATATGAGTGTACAAAAAAGAGTCATTCTGCTCCTTTGTTGGAAGGATGACCACCACATACAGATGTCCAAACTGACTCTTCAATTTTTCAGCTCTGTATCAACTAACATAAAATTAAGATATATGATATGGAGCTACGTGAAAAACAAAATGTCCAGCTACCTGCTGAAAATGGGCCTCGGATTATTGCAGTCGTAATTTATCCTGAAAATGAAAGCTACTGATACACCCCCACAATTGAAAATAAAATCCTGAAAAATGTAAAAGTTCAAAATTTAAGGCAGACTTGAAGGGATGCAAAAGTCGGGTCAGGTAGTGTCATGGGTCAAAACGGGTCCGGGTCGGAACGGGTTGGTTAAAAAAAAAAAGTGACTGTACATCAAAGGGCAATTTTGTCGGGTTAAAAGTTAAAACTAATTAATAGATTAAGAGAATTTATACCTTCTTTGATTGACAAAATGCCAAATTTTAAACAAGTGGTTATAGTGTCACCTGAAAGTGTGAGATTATGATTGACGTCGAATGTTGTTTGATGAATTGAAATGGATGAGAGGAACTTATTTTCTTGGAACATGATACGGGTTTTGGTACGGGTTGAAACGGTTTGCGTCGAAACGTATGCGTCGAAACGATTCGCGTCGAAACGGTACGCCTCGAAACGGGCGTGTCGAGACGGTACGCGTCGAGACGGTACGCGTCGAAACGGTACGCGTCGAAATGGTTAAAACAACTTTCGACGCAGAACTAAACATGCCTAGATCTTCCGAATCGCATGTTTAATCATATGTTTCAGATGTGTTGATTAGCTGATTTTGCAAACAAACAAACAAATCAGATGATTACTTAAGGTATGCACAAAATACTATGTCAAGAAATATCATGCCTAAACAAACAAGCAAATCGTTTGTTAATTGGCACGGTACGAAACGAAAGTTGTTTAATCATATGTTTTAAATGTGTTGATTAGCTGATTTTTCTTGACATATCATGCCTAATCTCTGTTTAATCATTTATTCGAAACGGTACAAAACGGTACGCGTCGAAACGGTACGAAACGGTACGCGTCGAAACGGTTCGATTCGAAACGGTAGGGATGAGCTCGGTACCGAAACCGAAAGTACCGGTACCGTAAATCCCCAAAAGTACGTACCGGACCGGTACCAAACCGGTACTGAAAATGTCAAAATTCGGTACCGAATCGGTACCGAAAATGTACCCGGTTCGGTAAATTCGGTACCGGTACCGGGTACCATTTGCTCATCCCTACGAAATGGTCGAAACGGTACTGGACATGAGTGATCCCTAAATCCAATTATGTGTATTAGTTGAATAACTGTTTTGAATAATATAGCTAAAAATAAACAATCCGAAAATAGGATGTGTAAGTGTTACCAAATTTCGAACCAGTCTCGTACTGGTAAAGGTATCAAATTTTCCGTACCGAATAACAATTTGGTACCCACATTTTGGCGTTTTTGGGATCGGTATGTTTGGTTCGGTACCGGTATTTTACCTATTTTTACCTTCAAATACTGCACCCTACCGGTATCGTACCAAGCATTTCAATGCCGGTACGAGTTCCCAATTTTGACGATTTTCAGGATCATAGTACTGATATGAAAGGTGTCATTTGAAAAAAAAAAAAAAAAAACAGAGGTTACTTGATCGGAGAGTTTTTACATCAATGTTATATGATTTTATCTAATATATAGTGATTTGAATTAATTGTAATAATACCACAACTAAACTCGAGGGTAAAGGGTTTGGATGATGTGTTATTTGTTTTACTTGGAATTACTTGACGTTTAGAACATAAATTAGGAAATACATTATGGACAATCCATTCTTGAAGATATATACTTGAAATTACTTTACCTTTAGAACATAAATTAGAAAAAAAATTGTGGACAATCCATTCTTGAAGATATATATAACTATGAATTTGTGTGGGCTAATGTTACTGTAAATGCTTGCAGAAGCTTATGGTCTATGTTGGGGTGTTGGCGCGCTGTGCAGATAATCTAAACGGGTTTGGGTTAGTTTCAGGTTGAATTTCTGACACGACACGAACTTAACACAAATTCGCGGGTTTGGATTTAGTCTAAACGAGTTCGGGTTAGTTTCAGGTTGAACTCGGTAACCTGTTTAGCTGAACAGGTTAGGTTCGGGTCAACCCAGTCGGGTTGGCGGGTTGACCCGTTTAACCCATTTATATTATATTATATTATATTTCTTTACAATATGTTTTATGCCATAAATTAAATTAGGTTTATGCAATGATCATAACTTAAAAAGAAAAATTAGCATAAGATTTTATAATTTAAATGTAACTAGGTTTTTATCCGCCCGCGCTCCGCGGCGGGGTTAATCAGCCAAAGGCAACTACCGCCATGAAATCCAACTTTTAAAGGTAATCCAAAAACCTGTACATTAAAAACATACAAACCCATTCTACTCAAATTTAAAATTATAATCATTGTCATTATAAAGCGAAAAGGCCCAGAATAACACTTCATCTTCGCCTGTACCACCAAAATACGGTGCCGCTACAGCTGCAAATGAAATTGCCACGCCAAGTAGCAAGCCAACATCATTTTCAAATACCCAATAAATCGATGTACACACTGTCTGTCTGTGCTTTTCACCTCAAACATAAAAAGCTTGCCTATTCACAACTGTCAACACCCCAACCAACACGATCAAGACCTGTTTTTTCATCAAAACCTTCACAAAAGCCAATACCCCATTAAAACTTCACATAAGCAAAATCTATCCATAAATTAACCAAACATAAACAGTGAAAGGAAACATTAAAAAACATACAATTTCCTTGTAAACAGGTGTTGTCAAATGTGCAAGCGGCTTGACCTCTTCACCTCCACCAATTCTGTCTCAATTACACGCAGTTGTGTACTCTTCATCTGCCCTTATTACAACACAGAACAGGAAAGTTTAGGTCAATATTTCAAACAAAATTCCAGTTTTGAAACATTATATACAAGTATTAATTTCATCATATCTATTTTCTTAGTTTATGTGATGACGCGCTAAGGTATTAGCACAGAAAACGCACGGCAGCGGCGGTAGCGTGTTTTCAGGGGTTTTGGTGGCTGGAGAAGGTAGAGATGTGGCAGGTCTGGTTCATGAGGGTGCCTTTTGAGTAGATCTGATTCACAAAAAGGGCCCTTAATTGTTGTTTTAAAGCATTACATAGGTAGGGCAAATGATAAAAGTAAAGATGTAACCGCAATCGACTGGAATGTGACTCTTTACTGGAACACTAAGACTTTTACCATCGTGAAACCCAAATATGAACGCGACAATCAAACGAATAACACTCACCTGAAAAGTCGACGACCTGCAGAACAGCAGAAGCTTAAACCAACTGCAACGATGGCAGAAACTTCACGGAAAGGAACTGCATGCAGACTAAGAAAAGAAAATTCTTTTAAATTTCAATCTCAAAAACATCCACAACTTCTTTAATTTTAAGTTATACTCTTAATAATTATACAGATTATGGGTTATAGGGTTCACATTTCTTACTGAATCATCAATGCAACCATTGGTTTTTCCTCTTCGATATCATTCTTCAAATGATGTTGATAAAATCCGTTCGTGAGCAAAAATAAACGCCATCTACTACCGCTAACAGAATTAATCTACTAAAAAATTAAAAGTAACAAAATTAGCGTGCCTAGTTATTCAAACCACAAAAATTAAGCTACTAAAAAATGGATTATGAAGTTGATAACAGTTCCGGTAAAAACATATTAACAAAAGAACATTGAATTGATCCAACCTGTTTTGACCCACTCCAAAATTTTATTAGTCAATCCCGACATTCCAGGTGGTCTCGCTTCTTTCGAGTTATGTGCCAAATTCTGTTATGGTATGACCATAACCTTAAACGCGTACAATGTCGTCAACGCTCGTTGTGCAGCCGAATACCTCGAGATGCACGAAACAATGGAGAGGGGAAATCTGATTTACAAAATCGACGTGTTCTTAAACTCAAGTATTTTTAGAAGTTGGAAAGATTCGATCATAGTACTACAAACTACGAGATCTATGCCGATGTTGTCGGAAAAAAAAAAGACTTTTTTAAGAAAAGAGACGTGAGTAGTTTGATAGCCTCCTTTTGGATTTCCATTTGGATAAGCCAATAAGGTTAAACTTTATAAAAAAAAACTCATTTTCTCCGTTTGATGTTCAACAATCATATTGCCATATGTGCCAAGAATCATCCTGCCACATAAAGTGTTTAGCAAGTCAAACTTTCACATTTTTTACTTCCAAGATACCCAATATCGCAGCAATCGAATCAGGGCTACACCCAATCATTAAAGTAAAACACCAAAAAATTTGGTTTTTAAGGTATAGAACAATGGCTCAGCAATGCATCACAACCCAACCATTTTTTGATTTCCAAATTGAAAATGCCACATTATGATAACATAGATAAGGTGATGAAAGATGCATATAATGGTTCTTGTTATTTTTACCTAAAAACATACAAATTATATGCTATAAATCAAGCACAATTAGACACATGTCACTACAGAAAAATATGTGTTATCAAGCAATGATTCAGTGACCAGACATTTCAAAATCATTTGGTTGATAGCTTGGCTGTTGGTTAGAAAATTATAAAAGAAGAAGAGCATTTGAACCCAATTATGAAAGCAATTTCACAAAACTCATATATCAACTAAAAACCAACGTCACATTCCCAACGTACTAAACAATTTCTACAACTACTCATAGAGATAATTAAGAATAAATGGTGAAAATAATCCAACATTTCAACATCATTAAAGGGAAAAAATACCTGTTCTTGACCCATCAAATCCTGCAACCTTGATTAAAGCTACATGCCGACCACCACTTTTAGACTTTATAAAAACCACCAAAGGACACTCAACTGCTACTACTTGTGTGTGATCCCCCGGCCACAGCCGCATCCTCTTCTCCTCTCCATTTTCTCTTTTGCTCTATTCCCGTTCTCTCTTTTATTGGGCAAAAAACCCCCAAAAACAGAAACACCACTGCGACAGTGGTGGTGTCGGTGTCAGTGTATCACAGTGGTGACCCTCCGGCTACCACCGCACCCTCTGCTCTCCCTTTTCCCAATCTCTCTTCTCATGAGGGATTGAATTGAAAAGGGTTTAAAAAGTGTCGGTTTTGACAAAGAACACGCCGCGTACACCATTGTTTCGTGGTGGAACCCTGGCCACCGGAAGATGAATATGACCACCAATAGCAACCACCACTGCCGCTAAGCACTGAGAAACACTTATCGCAGCCGAGTCAACCATCTCCGTCATCATCATCGCTTTCCAGCGACACCGTCGTCTCCCTTGTCTCAGACCTCACCGTCATCTCCCGAATCTCACATCCCCTCTCTCTCGTATAGTTGAAATCTGATGCTGGGGGCGGTGGGTTTTTAGGGTGTTGTCAGGCGTGGCAAGTGAGGGCGCGTGTCACATGTGATGACAAGTTAAGAACCGTCCAAACCATCCAATGTTATCTTCTCAAGTTGATCAGGCATTGAAAAATTACCGATATGCCCTCCTTAACTGTTCATTCAGTTTCTTTATTATCATACTAGGTTAGAACCCCGTGTATTACACGGGTTGAATAAATGAATTTTATATACTAAATAATAAAACAATATATCTTTAAAAACCTACTTTATTGCACGGGTTAAACAAATGTAATTTTATATATTAAATAATAAAAAAATTATATCTATAAGAACCATATTGTACGGGTTGAATAAATGTAATTTTATATACCAAATAATAGAAAAATTATATCTTTAAAACCATGTGTATTACATTGGTTGAATAAATGTAATATGATTTACCAAAAATAATAAAAAAAATTATATCTTAAAAGCCCTCGTGTATAAAATATGATTTTATATACCAAATAATAAGAAAATTATATAACAAAACTAATGGATATACTCGGTACGCGATAAATATGGTGATTGCGGAGATAATTGTAAAAACCGTTTGACTCTGGGATCGAACCCAGGTTTCCCTGTGTCTCCTATCATTGCCCATCAATGTCTCACTCTGCAACAAATAGAAGTTGAACCTACATCTCCCAATAGAAATACGCGTCTCCCTCCACTTGATCTATCATCGACAACTAATTTAAATGTATATGTGTAATAAAGCGTAAATATAACTATAGTTCCTCAACCAATGAAAATATAAATCTATTATAAAAAAGGATAATTTATTTTACATCTTTTGTGAACATTACATTTGTAGGATATAATACCAGTTGATGTGTTTCCGTGTATTTCTAGCATATAATACATTTGTGAAACAAAACATTCTTTAAACTAAATAATAATTATCTATAGTTAAATAGAAAAATTATCTATAAGATATTAAACTAAATAATATTTATTAAGGGATTATCTATAATTAATTAATTAGAAGTGATTAAACTAAAATAATAATTATCAATAAGAAATGGCCTAATATGATGACAAGTGTCCCATAAATGGTTTCTTTTATTTTATAGTATAGATATGAACTGTAGTATATACATTTGTGTTTTTAGTAAATTTTAACTTTAATATATAAATTTACAGAAAAAAATATAATAAAAAAGTCGGGATGAACGGGTCGTGTTCAGGTTAACCCGCGAATATTCGTGTCGTGTTCGGGTTCACAATTATGACACAATTTTGAGGTTTTGGTCGTGTTCGGGTTCGTCTAAAATTTTCCGGTTCGGGTCGGGTTGAACCCACGAACATGCCCCGTTCAGCACCCCGAACACGAACCGGATTGCTTATGAAGCCAAGAAACAATTCGCTAATGCGAAGATATGGATCACAAATGAAATCAATCACAATCCAACTGTCTCAATTGAAGTTCATGATTACCTGTAGTTTGAGATTTACAATCTAATTGTTTTATATACTTGCTACACACATCGTTTAAAACTTGAGATATGCTCGTAGATTAGGAAAAATGACCAAACTAGATATATCTAACCAATAATTACCAAAATAGACTATGATTTTCAACATTATTCAAAGTAGTCTTAGTGCCGACATCCAAGTATCAGGACTGAACCAGCACTTTCGCCAAAAAGCAGGGGGTGAGTCGGCGCTTTCGCCAAAAAGTAACATCCGAGACTAGCCGATTAAGTCAATGGAGCTTAGTTTAAAATAGTTTTGAAAAGGCTACAAAATGGTGTCCATGTTGAAAAAAAATTGGTCGACATGTCTATTTTAGTAATTTACCCATAGATTAAGCACCGCATTCGTATTCTATTATTCTCTTATTCTCTTTTCTTTTTACATTTCTTTATACTTTTATTTGTAGCATTTGCTATAATATGTATTTTATCTATTAGAGTAGAGATGGTAAAGTATTCTCTTATTCTCCTTTCTTTTTACATTTCTTTATACTTAATTTTATAGCATTTGCTATAATATGTATTTTATCTATTAGAGTAGAGATGGTAAAGTATTCTCTTATTCTCTTTTCTTTTTACATTTCTTTATACTTTCTTTTGTAGCATTTGTTATAATATGTATTTTATCTATTAGAGTAGAGATCGTAAAAAATTGAATTATGTATTTTTAGAGGCTGGAAGAGATGGAAGTTAAAGATATTCCCAATGAGGATCGATAAAATTAGGGATGAGCTCATACCAGTATCGGTACCGAAAATCATCAAATATGGTACCGTACCGAAAATGTTCGGTACGGTACCGGTATCGAGATGGTACTATGACACTGGTATTTGTATGTAAAATTCGCCAAAATAGCAGTACCGTACTGAACCGGTAACGAAAACGCCAAAAAGTGGGTACCGAATAGGTAGCGAAAAAAACCGGTACGGGAAATTTAGTACCTGAATTGAAACAGTTCAGGGACACTTTGACCTGGTCAGCCTAATAAATAGGAGATAACAGTTCACGATCTAACAAAAAAGTTATAAAACTAATTAAAAACTGCTAATTAGTTAGTTTCCCCATGATTTTCTGTCCACATTCTCCACTTAAATCAGTTCCGACAAAAAAGGAAGCAATTTAAAAAAACAAATGCAGTTTCGTGGGTAGTTGGTTGGTTACCGGCAGTTTCTTTATATTCCTATATGGTTACTAGAAGTTTTTTTATATTCCTATATAAAGGGGAGCAGGGACATACTTTTTGTCTGATCAACACCTCCAATATCTCAACAGCAACCTCGTATGGATTAAGCATAACATCATTTTAGTTTTGATTGAAGATGACAAACGTTTCCTAAAGGCAAAGTTAAAGTTCATGTGACCTATTTTCTACTTTTGATTTAATTGTCATATTATGAGCTTTATAGGAAGATGGCAATTTAAAGATAACTTGAGAAGAGCAAAAGCTTATGAAAACAAAAGATCAACCTGCAACGATAAATTTCAGCTTTATAAATGTAACCAACATTTCTTTTTTTTTTTTCTCATGAAAGATGGATCAGAATCACATAACAATGACAAACACAAATTAAGCCTAAATTCATGTACTGCCTCTTCCATTTTGTTTTCGTTTAGTGGTCCAATGGTCATATTTTAATATTTATTCATGAGTTAAGTTTTTCAGGTTCATCTAACATTTTCCAGAGTATGAAAATTCAGAATGTTCACTGGAAGGTAAATGTAAATTCAATTAGTCCATCTTAATTTTAATGTATTTAATTACATGCAATGGTAGTTTCTTTTAGTGTGTGATTAACACTTACATTTTCTTTTATTTGTTTTAACCTTGATAAGGAACCACTGAATCATACTGTAGGCACGAAGGTAGAGGCAAAGTTATGTATTCTATGTTTTTTCTTTGTATTTTATCAAATCTAATAGTTCTTTGTTCTAAATTACAGGAAAATGAAGCAACTATAGAGATTATTGGTTTTTAAAGGCAACTCAGTTCTTACAACTTCCAAGACGGACGGGAAATTAGGGAGGTAAAGTGCTTGGGCATTTCATTTACATAGAAACATTATACTAATTATCTTATTATCTTATATAAGTCAGTTTGTCAAAACAATCATACGAGCAAGAACCATAATAAACATTAGAGTAATACTCAACCCAGTCCGGGTCTTGCAAATGTCTAACATTTAAATATAACTAAATGCTCTCACTAAATAGGTTATTAAATTTTCAGTGCAGGCGATCAAGAATCATAACCAATCAACAACTTGATGGATACAAAAGTTGATAATAGGGTACAGCGTTTTCCAGTGCTAGATCAGCAAACAACACCTAGCAGCACCACCACACCATGGCGCGGTTAGGGGGTGGGGCAGGTGGGTTGGGGTTGGCCACAGCATGGGTGCAGAGAAGGATTTAATGGGGCTGGTCGTCCCTTTGTAGGATATATGCTTCATATTTATTTTTTCAGATTTCAGGCGAAAAAGAAAGCATGTGAACTGAAAAAGAAAGAAGATAACAGGTTGAAGATGATGAGTGATTCGCCCTTGTACTTTTTTATATTTTGTCCTTTTTCACATTTTGCTTACTTGTTCCTTCACCTTACCCTATTTTCAATTTAACTTTAGTTATCTTATTCATTAAGTATTCATTTAATTCATTTAATTCATGTACCTTTATTTCTTGAATTTTAATGTATATTACCCCTTTAATGATAATAATTAATCAAACTGATTTTATATATATTTTAAATAAATCAAAATATTGAGTAAGTTATCTATCGAGTAAATTGCTAAAATAGTCCCTAACGTTTGTTCACATTTGCTAGATCCATCCAAAAAAAGATTTTTTCTCTTATGAACCACTGAGGTTTCAAAAAAGTTGCTAAATCCATCCAAACTTCAGGGACGATTTTAGCAATTTAATAAAACAAACTTTTTTTGGATGGATTTAGCAAATGTGAACAAACGTCAGGGACGATTTTAGCAATTTACTCTATTTTTTTTATTATATCTCTTAATTAACATAAAATCTATTTATTTTTTTATTTTCATCTTTTTATTAAATTTCTTATTTAACATAAAATCTACTAGGTTTTTTTTTTTTTGAACGGCGAATTTCTACAACAGGCGATAGATTCGCACCTGCTTTTGCAGGCCCTCCACCCCACTCTGGCCAAGACTATGTTGTCTTAACCGGGCTCACGCTTGGCATCAGAGTTTGGCTTGACACTCCCCGACAAAATTTCCAGCCTACTGCCATATGCGAGTAGTTGCACCCTCCACAAGAGCCGAAAACTCTCTGGAGTAAATGCACTGTAATAGAAAACTCGGGTGTGCTCCGCGGGTTTCGAACCTGTGACCAGGCCTTCACCCAGTATTTTTTTGTTCATTTATAAAATAAAATACACGTTCTTGCTAAACAGGTAACAAATTAAACTGTTGAAAAGATTTTGTCGTATAATTAACTTTATTAAAGGATTAGTAATGAGTAAAATGTTTACATTTTAAAAGACTTGGTTAGATGGTTAGATGATTATAAATATAAAACCGTATTCATAATTGTAAAATATAAATGATTAATCTTTATTATGAAGTGGGTGAAGGCCTGGTCACAGGTTCAAAACCCGCAGAGCACACCTGAGTTTTCTATTACAGTGCATTTACTCCAGAGAGTTTTCGGCTCTTATGGAGGGTGCAACTACTCGCATATGGCAGTAGGCTGGAAATTTTGTCGGGGAGCGCCAAGCCAAACTCTGATACCAAGCGTGAGCCCGGTTAAGGCAACATAGTCTTGGCCAGAGTGGGGTGGAGGGCCTGCAAAAGCATGTGCGAATCTATCGCCTGTTGTAGAAATTCGCTGTTCAAAAAAAAAAAAAAAAACTAGTAGATTTTATGTTAAATAAGAAATTTAATAAAAAGATGAAAATAAAAAAATAAATAGATTTTATGTTAATTAAGAGATATAATAAAAAAATAGAGTAAATTGCTAAAATAGTCCCTGACGTTTGTTCACATTTGCTAAATCCATCCAAAAAAAGTTTGTTTTATTAAATTGCTAAAATCGTCCCTGAAGTTTGGATGGATTTAGCAACTTTTTTGAAACCTTAGTGGTTCATATGAGAAAAAATCTTTTTTTTGGATGGATCTAGCAAATATGAACAAACGTTAGGGACTATTTTAGCAATTTACTCTATCATATATATTTCATTTAGTATTGATTATGTCTTTTTTATATATCACTTTGTCACAAATGTTTCTATCAATTTTATTTATTATTAAATAATGATTACCTAATTATCAACCAAGCCTTATTTCCTCCGGTTAACACAATAGGGGTTAATAGATGTAAGCTTTTAAGTTAGTATGCATGACAATTCAAGAACATTTGTAGGTACTAATAGCAACAAATAAAAAGTCATCATTATCTTAAATATAAACACATTTATTGATGTTCTTAATAATCGGATAAGAAGTCATTGTGATATTAAAATATGCAGTGAGTTTGGACGGTGTTAATCATATATACCCGTACCGCGGACGGGTAATCTACTAGTTAAGGTTGTATCACATCTTAAAGAGCATCTCTGTTGGATTTTCTGTATTAACATTGTCTCTATGATTTGAAAAAATGTAGGGTCTTAGGCTTTTTCCGCTCCATGCCATTCCTCAAAATAGGGATGACATTTAAGGACTCAAATCTCATTCCCTATATGTGGGGACTTATTATTCATTCCACATCCTCAAACCCCATATATTGTGTGTGAAAAAAGAAAAATATGAAATAAAAATCAAAATTTTATTAAATAGAGATATATATAAGGTATGAAATGTATAAGCTTTAGAAAATGTCGACAACATTTAGAGATAAATGCGTGTTTTTGCTAAATTACAAGGATAATGATAAGGATACCAATGTAGATGTTCTTACTAGAAATTAAGGGTGTAAGACTAATATCAAACAATCGAGAAGAAAAACAGACTAGGGGTCATTTGTTTAGATCTTAATGAGGCTCTTAATGGTTCAGACCTCTTACTGGTTCAACACTTAATGGTTCAAACGGTTTCTTTCGTGAGTAGATGTTTGAATGGTTCAGACATTTGCCTCTGAATGATTAAGCATTATACTGAGTCTGAATAATTAAGACCTAAAATCTGAATTGCTCAGACATTTGCCTCTGAATAATTAAGCATTATACTGGCTCTTAGTAGTTCAGCACTTAGTTAATGGTTCAGACCTCTCTTACTGGTTCAATACTTAGCTATTTAGAAGTTTCCAAACAACCCGTAAGTGTTATGTTCAATTTCAAATGAATGAAGTTTATTTTTAATCCTTTCAATTATGTCTCTCTAAACATACAACGAGACAAGTAATAATACATTTCAATTCAGACCACCCATTTCATCATCGATTCCCATTTCACATGCCCATTTGTCCATCAACACCGAGAGTTGCCAACAAAGATCTGTGGATTTTTTTTTCTCATCCAGATTTAGTTACAATTACAAAAAAATAAAGAGTTAAATGCCATTTTAGTCCCTGTGGTTTGGGCCATTTTGCCAGTTTAGTCCAAAGGTTTCATTTTTAACATGTGGGTCCAAAAAGGTTTCACATTTGCCATTTTAGTCCACTGGGTTAACTTCATCCATTTTTTCTGTTAACCAGAAGGCCATTTCGGTCATTTTATATGGCTGAATTGTCTTTTTAGTTAACAGAATTAAATACAAAATGACCAAATTGGCCTTCTCGTTAACAGAAAAAATGGATGAAGTTAACCAAGTGGACTAAAATGGCAACTGGGAAACCTTTTTGAACCCAAAGGTTAAAAATGAAACCTTTGGACTAAACTGGCAAAATGGCCCAAACCACAGGGACTAAAATGGCATTTAACTCAAAAATAAAAAATAAAAAAAAGTTGTTGAATATTACATGGCAATTCATTAAGTAGTTAAGATATATGTTAGATATTTTAGTGTAATCGGGATTGACTTAGTGATCAAAGCGAATAATAATACACATCAAGCAAGTTAGGAGGTGCGGGGGTTCCAAGGGGGCAACGACCCCAGCGAGGGGCTCTGCCCTTTGGACCCCGCCAGGGGCTGCCGCCCCTTGGACCCTGCTCCCAGGGGCGCTGCCCTCGGACCCCCGCCAAGGGGGCGTTGCCCCCTTGGAACCCCCGTAGGGTACGGGCTCCGCCCGTACACTTCAAATTATAATAACTCAAACAAGCGTGCACTCCCGCTTTTCGAATTAATTTATTTTAATTAAATTGCTTGATGGAAAATGCCTTAGAAAATAAAATTTGTGAAAATTCGTCCTAATTTTTTAGACAAAAATTAAGGCAGTTTTTAATGCAATTTAATTAAATTTGAATATAACTGCCAGAGGCAGTTATCTGCAAACATCCCCAAAATTCGAACACACAGGTTTTTGATCATCTTCCTGGTTCAAAAATTCGCACACACAAAAACATACTCTGGTTCAATCCCCAAAATTTTTGTTTTAGGTTTCGTTCTAAATTTTGCGAGTTAACACGCCGCAACGTGCATGTGAGATTCAACCGTTTTTCGTCTGTTTTTTCCCGTTTGACAGACCAGTCACACCACTTCTATTTTTCATTGTTTAACAAGTTTGATGCAACGCGCGGGTCGTAGATCAATTTAGTTATTATTTTCAAAGTTTAACGTTTCTGGCTAATTTCTTCGCATTAACACGTCGCAACGGGCGTGCGTGGTTCAACGATTTTACGTCTGTTTTTCGTTCGGTGTTATTTTTTTACCTATTTTATTTTATTTTTACGAGCTCTTCTAATGTTGGTGGTCGTTGTCAGTGGTGTGGCATTAGTGCTACTTGTCACGATTTTAAGAACGTGTTTAACCTATTAAGTTATTACTAATAATTTGTTTCGAGTTTACCACTATACCCCTTTACTTAAGAAAAACTACTTTTTTAACATGCATATTTTTCTGTACGTGTCAGTATAAATTCGATTTGCTCTACATTTCGACATAAACTTTTCCTGGAAACGATTCAGGTTAAATATAATATGTTTTCATTTAAAAAAAAACATTTTTTCGTGCACATTTTTATGTACGTTTCGATATAAATTCGAGTTGGTGTATGTTTCGACATAAACTTTTTTGGGGAACGAGTCATGTCAAATATAATATGTTTTCGTGATTATTTTATGAATGTTTTGTAAATTTTGTTTCTATCAGAGTGGAGTCAAATTGTGGTTTCTTTTTTCCCTTTTTTAAAAACCCTAATTAATCTCTTTTGAGTATACGTGTCAACTTTTCCATTATACATGTTACATTTTCTATGTATGACTAGGGTCACATGTAATACTTTATGATTGTACGGTATAAATTTGATTTAATTTATGTTGTGATCCAATCACATTGTTTATATAGATTACATTGAGTTCAATCGATTACTTATAAACGCGTGTTTTTATATGGTTATCGCATCACATAACGTTTGGACTAATTCATTTGATGTTTGCGATGTACCCGCGACGCAACGCGCGCGG
This sequence comes from Helianthus tuberosus, assembly GCA_030545235.1. Classification (NCBI taxonomy): domain Eukaryota; kingdom Viridiplantae; phylum Streptophyta; class Magnoliopsida; order Asterales; family Asteraceae; genus Helianthus; species Helianthus tuberosus. The sequence goes on along the minus strand of JARYGA010052317.1, from coordinate 2,626 downwards.
GTCTTCTTGCTAGTTAGTTATAAAACCTATCATCCTTCATACTAATTATTTTTGCCTATAGACATCAAAATTTATCATACATATATAAAAAATTTTCATATATTTTATCCTATACAACTTATAATTTATCTTACACACATCGTTCACGACTTTGGGGTGGCACCCTTGTTCACATGCCGTGAGATCTTGTAACTGGCTCACGGTTACAACTCCTTAGGGTACTCGGTATCGTTTCGGTGAACCATTCGGGGAATGGTGTTCACCGATCGGTGAACGGTTGCTGGCGAGGAATTGGGGAGCGGGGAGGAGGAGAGAAGGGGTGTAGGCGGTGAGTATTCACCGAAGGTGAAGAAGAAGTGATGGAGGAGAGAGAGGGGACTTGACCATTAATCAACCAATCAATTTTTTTTAAAATTGATTGGGTGTTTAAACCATTGCTAATGTTTGAGTAGAAAATGAGTGAAGGGTGAGTTGACATGACATGAAATTTTTGGTTAGAGAATAACTCAAGCACCTAAGTGATTGAACATACCTTCCACCCTTACTTCTAAAGCTATCACTTCGGGTGCTACTATACACACCCCCCCTATTACTTTCTACACCCCCCCTCCTCTCACATACTTACAGGTGGGGCCTGCGTGGGACCGACAGTGTATGTGAGAGGAGGGGGGGGGGGGGTGTAGAAAGTAATAGGGGGGGGGGGGGGGTGTATAGAATAAGCCATCTCTTATTCCATTTAAACAACTTCCAAAGCAAATAACTCACAAAATTTGATGTTGTATTATTTATCTTATCAATTTACACCAACTTTGATGTACCAAAATTTAAATGTAACAACTTTTAAAATTTAACGCTAGTGATAGATTAAAAGTAGTAATCGTAATTTAGTCAAAATATTATTTTTACCGTAAAATGTAATAAAAGTATAAAAGTATTTATAGAACGGATAATTTCTTTAATTCTATCATCTATAAACCTTTAAAACTAGATGTTCTTAAAGAATTTATCTTTGCCAATGAATCACAATCACCAATCTCATTCTTAAAGATATGAAAATTGAGGTGTACTTAAGATTTCTTTGACATACATAGCAAGGGTCATCTTATTCGCACACCTCTATATTTTATTTACACATCTTTTTCATTTTATCTCTTTCTTTATATAATATGAGAAAGATAGAGATGAGTAGTGTGTGAATCAGGGTCGGACCTAGGTAGAGGTTGAGTGAGCGGGCGCCCCACTTGAGAAAAAATTATAGTGTATTTCATAGGGCAAATTCCCGATCGCACCTCATGAAAATTCGGTTAAACCCTCACTCGCATCACTTTAAAATGTTTCTTGGGTCCGTCACTTGTGTGTGAATATTAGGGTGAAGGGAGTGGCACGGCAAACCCATCGGCAAAGGAGAATGCCGATCGGGAACACCGCCGCCACCCCTTTAAAACCGATCGGCAAACTCAAAATCGGTGTGTGGTCACCGATCGACAAAGCTAGCCGACAACCTCGATTTGTGTGTGTGTAACGGCAATAATGCCGTTTAAAAAAAAATAATTTTTATTAATATAAATCAACATTTTACCCAACATTTCTCCAAACCTTCTTCAAACATTTCTCCAAACCTTCTTCAAACAATCAACCAAATTATACATTCTGCTTCTCTTTTTGCAAATGGAAGGCTCAAGCAAACGCGATGGCAAGGCAACTAAACGGGGCGGCTCGAGGACGAGTGTGCCAACTCAACGGGGCGGCTCGAGTGGTTCAACTCCGCCGTATCATCCGCAACTAAATTTGAAGAATATAGGGCGATGAAAAAAGAGTTGATGGATATCAAAAAGGTGCGAGAGGAAAAATATTTGGCGTTGGCCGAGAAGCAAGACGAAAATATGCGCCAGGCTAAATTCGACAAGGACTTGAAGACGTACAACCGGCCTCACCACAATGTTCCCCCAGCAATGTTGGAGATCACGCTCGCACGAAAACGGGAGATAGCCGAAAAGTATGGATGGCCGTGTGATTTTTAATTTTTTTAGTCGTTGCGTTGTTTTAGTGTCGTGTAATTTTTATGAATTTTATGTTTTTTTTTTAAGTTTCATTTTAATGTAATTGTTTTTTTATTAATTTAATGTTTTGTTTGTTTTTATTTAACATATAATTTAAAAAAACAAAAAAAAAGTTTGCCACTTTCAAGTGTCTAAACCATTGCTAACACTTTTCAGCAAAGTTTAAACTTTTTACCCTCTCTGACGTGGCACTCTCTGATTGATCCATTTTAAAGTTTGCCACTTTAACCTGTTTAACCACTCCCTTCACCCTTAACACCCTTTTTATGTTATCATTAAATTTAATTTACTGCCATTAAATCCTAAAAGGTAAAACCATTAAAAGCGTAAACAGTTGAAATCTTTATTTCTAGAAAAAATATTAAAAATTACATTAAAGAACCATAAAAAATATTAAAAATTATCAAAGTCTAAAACGAGTGATTTTAATAGTGATTGTGACATTTGGAGAATAACAGCTTGAATCACACTGGTAACCACAGTGTAGACCCCACTTTCACCTCCATTACTGAATCACCGGTGAACCTTCTCGAACACCACCCACCATCTATTTATACTCAACAACA
>JARYGA010052316.1:0-47629 GCA_030545235.1 Helianthus tuberosus | reverse complement strand
TACATTAACACTAGACTATTTACCACGGTCCTCGGATTGGGAAGGATGCCTGTGCCAAATTCTACGCAAAGCCTACGTACTGTCCTCGGATTGGGAAGGACACCAGCACTAAACCTACGTAAAACCTACGTACTACCGTCCTCGGATTGGGAAGGACGCCAGTGCTGAATCTACGTACTACCGTCCTCGGATTGGGAAGGACGCCAGCGCTAAACCTACGTACTCGCTACGTACTGTCCTCGGTTGGGAAGGGCACTTACATAAAACCTGCGTAAACCTATACTTACTACTATCCTCGGATTGGGAAGGATACTTATGATTACGAATAGTCTAGTGGATATACAACATGGGAAGCCCCCACCAATAGAACGTACTATCGGCCCAGTAGAGCCACATGTTACATACGGACTTACTATCACGCATTTACATTCTGTGAACTCGCTCAACTAGTTGTTGACTCTCTCTTGCATGCCTTGCAGGACCTTAGGTACATATGGAGCTTGCACAGGGAGGAGCAGGTCGTTGTGGGACATGGATCGATGATGCCATGTTAATTATCTAAACGTTTGAATTTACGATTTACATTGGGTTTACATACTTATGCTTCCGCTACATACTTGTTGATGTTTGGTTTTGAAAACACCTTTCGTATTGATGAATGATTTTTGGTAATTACTTACATGTTCAATATGATTGGTGGCTTGATCCTGGTCAGTCACGCCTCCAAGCGGTGATACTCCGAGTGTGGATTTTGGGGGTGTGACAGATTGGTATCAGAGCCATTGGTTATAGAGAACTCGGTTTTAATATGGGGAAAACGATTTTTATTAAAACCAGACTATAACCAGTACAGTGCTCAACGATCCACAACGACGCTTCGCTCCACGTGCAAGGCTCAACATCATAGGTACTACTATTCATGTTACTTTACCTACTTGCTAGAATTACATAGAACTTTGCTCGTGGTATGCTCAGATTACAGAACCTACTATATGTTATTGCTTGAGAATACTGGTGTGCTCACTCTCTTCGCACTATTCGCGAACCTCTCACCCACATGTTCTCCCTGATGTCAAGATCATGTGTGGACGCGTTAACCTAACTCAAGCCCAGTTGGCGGCTTCGATCACTGAACAAGTTACTGCAGCACTCGCAGCTGCCCAGGCAGGAGGTGTAACCTGCCATCACCACTTACTCTAGGATCTTTAGATCCTACTCTCGTAACTCAACCCTTGTGCTTAATTTTGATTACTCTTACGCACACGACAAGTCAACACGCTCAGCCACCTGTATGCACATACAAGACTTTTATGGACTGTCGTCCTACTATTTTCAGCGACACTGAAGGAGCTGTTGGACTCCTCCATTTGTTCGAGGAACTCGAACCGGTCTTCAAATGTGTGAATGACCTGAGGCTCGTAAGGTGAATTATGCCACTGATACTCTCGAAGGCACTGCGCTAACTTGGTGGAACGCGCAAGTTCAGATGCTGGGGCTGGCGGCTGCTAATGCCACCCCTTGGGACGAATTCAAGGAACTAATCAAACTAGAATACTGTAACTATGATGACATCCACAAACTGGAAGTGGAGTTCTTTAACCTGAAGATGACGGGGTCAGAAATAGAGGCGTATACGAAGCGATCTAGCGAACTGGCAACCTTGTGCCCTACTATGGTGGAACCTCCCATCAAGCGCACCGAGAGCGGTACCTCAAAGGCTTAGTACCAGAAATTCAAAGTCATGTGATGACTGCTAATCTTGCTACTATTCAAGATGTTACTCATCTTGCTCATCGTCTTACAGACCAGGCAGTGGAACAGAACAAGCTGCCTAGACGTATTGGTACTACTACTACTTCTGCTATTCCTAGTGACAACAAATGAAAGTGGGATGGAACCTCTAGCAAGGGTTCGACTACGATTCCGTCCCAGGCACAGCAGTGAAAGATCAATGACAACCAAAGTCCTGGTCAGCAACCTTTTAGTCAATGGCAGGGTGGATACAAGGGAAACCACCCTAAGTGCAAACGATGTAACTTGCACCACAGCGGGCAGTGCAACCGAAATCATTGTCAATGATGCGACAAGCTTGGTCATGGAGCCAAAGATGGTAGAAACTCACGTCCTGCAAGCCAGAACCAACAACAACAGACACAAGATCTACAGAATCAGCAGCAACAGCAGGGTAACAAGGGGTGTTATCATTGTGGTGGTGAAGGTCACATCAAGAGACACTGCCCACGGTTGAACCAGAACCAGAATCAGAACCACAACCAAGGAAACGGGAACTAGGGAAGACAACAACGGGGGTAATAACAACGGCAATGGTACCAGGGGTCGAGTGTTCGTGATTGGTCAGGGTGATACTAGGAATGACCCCAGCGTTGCGATGGTTCCGACATCGTCAATGGTATGGATTGGTTATCCCAACAACAAGCAGAGATCCTATGCAAGGAGAAGATCATCCGCATTCCTCGTGCTGGTTAAGAACCTTTGGTAACTCATAGTAACAAGCTCCTGGAACAGCATCTATAGCTCGAGCACCTTATCGCTTAGCTCCAACCGAACTGGAAGAACTGTCTAAGCAACTGCAAGAACTCTTGGAAAAGAGTTTCATACGACCTAGCTCTTCGCCCTGGGGAGCTCCAGTACTATTTGTAAAGAAGAAGGACGGTACCTCCTGCATGTGTATAGACTACCGCGAATTGAACAAGGTGACTGTGAAGAATCGCTATCCTCTTCCACGCATCGACGATTTATTCGACCAGTTGCAAGGGTCGAGCTATTACTCGAAGATTGATCTAAGGTCAGGGTATCATCAACTGAGAGTCCGGGATGAGGACGTCTCCAAAACAGCGTTCAGAACACGCTATGACCACTACGAGTTTCTGGTCATGCCTTTCGGGTTGACGAACGCGCCTGCGATTTTCATGGATCTTATGAACAGGGTGTGCAAACCCTATCTTGACAAGTTTGTCATTGTCTTCATCGACGACATCCTGATTTATTCGAAGAGTCGGGAGGAACACGAGCAGCACTTACGACTTATTTTGGAACTCCTTCGAACGGAACAACTATACGCTAAGTTTTCAAAATGCGACTTCGGGCTTCGTGAAGTCTACTTCCTAGGCCACGTAGTAAACAAGGATGGGATCCATGTTGATCCATCCAAGGTAGATTCGATCAAGAATTGGCCTGCGCCTCGTACACCAACGGAAATACGTCAATTCTTAGGTTTGGCAGGTTACTACAGAAGGTTCATCAAAGACTTCTCAAAGATTGCTCAGCCGCTTACACTATTGACTCAGAAAGGTGTTGTTTACCGTTGGAGTAATGCACAGGAAACAGCATTCCAACACTTAAAGGATAGACTTTGTAGCGCACCTATCCTCTCACTGCCTGAAGGCACGGACGATTTCGTAGTCTACTGCGACGCATCTATCCAAGGTCTTGGATGTGTATTGATGCAGAGGGATAAAGTTATTGCTTATGCTTCGCGCCAACTTAAGATTCAAGAACGGAATTATACGACACACGACCTAGAGCTGAGAGCGGTTGTTTTTGCACTTAAGATATGGCGACACTATTTGTATGGTACCAAGTGCGCAATCTACACTGATCACAGAAGCCTCGAACATATATTCAAACAGAAGGAACTGAATATGCGACAACGACGATGGGTTGAACTGCTAAACGACTACGAATGCTCAATCAGGTACCATCCAGGCAAAGCCAATGTTGTGGCTGACGCCCTCAGTCGAAAGGACACCGCGCCTAAGCGCGTGCGAGCTTTACAACTCACCATACAGTCTAGTCTTCCTTCCCAGATACGAGATGCTCAGGTAGAAGCATTGAAACCAGAAAATGTCAGGGCTGAAGCCCTACGTGGCTCAAGACAACGTTTAGAACAGAAGGAAGATGGTGCTTACTACGTCACAGGACGCATTTGGGTTCCACTTTATGGCAACTTACGTGAGCTAGTGATGGATGAAGCTCATAAGTCTCGCTACTCGGTACATCCAGGTGCGGATAAAATGTACCACGACATCAAAACTACATATTGGTGGCCTAGCATGAAGGCCCACATAGTCACATACGTTAGCAAATGCTTGACGTGTGCGAGAGTCAAGGCAGAATGTCAGAAACCGTCAGGACCACTCCAACAACCTGAGATACCACAATGGAAATGGGAGCAAATTCCCATGGATTTTGTTACTGGCCTACCTAGATCTCAGCGCGGAAATGATACTATTTGGGTGATCGTGGATCGACTCACAAAGTCTGCTCACTTCTTGGCTATCAAAGAAACAGACAAGTTCTCTACCTTAGCAGACATTTACTTAAAAGAAGTGGTCTCGAGGCACGGGGTGCCCACCTCCATCATCTCTGATCGTGACACACGTTTTACTTCAGAACTGTGGCAAGCAATGCATAAATCTTTTGGCTCTCGTTTAGACATGAGCACGGCGTATCATCCTCAGACCGATGGGCAGTCTGAGCGCACTATTCAAACTCTAGAAGACATGCTTCGGGCGTGCGTAATTGACTTTGGCAATGGTTGGGAGAAACATCTGCCACTTGTGGAATTTTCATACAATAACAGCTACCACACCAGCATTAAAGCTGCTCCATTCGAGGCATTGTGCGGGCGTAAATGCCGGTCACCTCTCTGTTGGGCAGAGGTGGGAGATAGTCAAATCACAGGTCCAGAAATGGTAGTTGATACTACAGAAAAGATTGCTCAAATACGACAACGCATGGCGGCAGCTCGGGACCGTCAGAAGGCATACGCTGATAAAGATAGAAAACTACTCGAATTCCAAGTTGGGGATCGAGCGCTACTCAAAGTTTCGCCCTGGAAGGGTGTGGTTCGTTTTGGCAAACGCGGCAAACTTAATCCACGATACGTTGGACCTTTCGAAGTTATTGAGAAGATAGGCAGGGTAGCCTACAGACTGAACTTACCACCTGAACTCAGTGCAGTTCACAACGTCTTTCACGTGTCGAATCTGAAAAAGTGTCTGTCAGATGAGACCCACATAGTTCCTTTGAAGGAACTCACCATCGACGAGCGGTTGCAGTTCGTCGAAGAACCAGTTGAGATCACGGACCAGGATGTTAAGGTCCTCAAGAACACGAGAATCCCTCTTGTACGAGTTCGTTGGAACTCCCATCGCGGCCCAGAGTTCACCTGGGAGCGTGAAGATCAAATGAAACTCAAGTATCCCCAGTTGTTCGGAACCAATGCAACTACTACTGAGGCTGAAGCTACTACTGCAGAATTTCGGGACGAAATTCCAAATCAACGGGGGGATGATGTGACACCCCAGGAAAACCAGTAAACGATACAACTTACCTAGCTTTCTCAGTAACCGCATGCTAAATTTCGGGACGAAATTTCTTTCAAGTTGGGGATAATGTGACAACTCGAGTTTCCGACTTTCACTTTCGCATTAAATGCACGTTGACCTTGACTGTTTATGTTGTTTGACTCGTTTGACTTGTAATGTACATCTTGTGTTATGATAAACATATTGTATTGCATGCTTATGTGTTTGGTATTGTAATGCGGAACTTGTTGAGAGAAATTTAGAAATATTAAACCATGTATAGGTTCGACGAAACACGAGATGTGTTTCGCCAAATATAACTCGACGAAACAGAAGCCTGATTCGTCAACCCATTATCGACGAAACAAAAGTGTCTCGCCGGCCCAACTGTTACGCGAAGCCCATTTAAGGCCCAGCACACTTATGCGTGTATAGGTTATACGTAACAATTCCATTCGCCACATTTTAGCAAGTTAGAAAAACCCTAGAGCTCTCCTGTACACCGACGGCAGCCCCTCATCACCCGAGCGTTCATCCGTTCCGTTCGTATTAATCGCTTAGTTACGGTTAGTCATTGCTAGTGCTTGTTTGTTTATGAATTAGTGTCGAATGTTTTGATGAACTGTGAATACATGACTAGTATGATCGCATGTGATATTTAGATAGTCATCACTTCATTGTCGGCTACTTTAATTGAATCAAAAGAATATTCAGATTCTTATGGTGTCGTGATATATGTCATTATTGAGATGATGGGACAAATCGGTGGATCAAGGGTTGGGAATTGTGAACTGCCGATTGATGATGATGTTGGTATATGAGTTAATAATTTCAATATCATGACTGTTTGTGCACATGTTTCTTTATACACTACATTGCATAAATCAAGTAATATAAGATAATGAAAACAATCGGTCCAATCATGCGTGTGTTAGCAAACATAGTCAATTGGATAAGGGTCCATCATGATTGTTGGTTATTTTAATTATACTTGCATGTGAGGTATGTAATCATTATGTTGTGCATCCTATAGAATTGTGTCAGATCCACTATTGTGATAGGATTGATATTTTGGGGTCAAATGGCAATATGACAACAACATATACTGGTCGGCCACTGTTGATGAGGATATATTGATTGAGTAGTAATTTTGGTCACACATGGATTTGGTAAATTATATGAGTACATGGACATTACGATTGAGTAGTGATTAGGGTTTTCTGCATGATTGTAATATTGATGTCGGCTGTTAAGATGGATTAGGGTTTCTGTGTTATGGTCTTATCTGATTGACGTAACTGAACTGTCCGACGAAACAGAACTCTCGGCGAAACAGAATGTGTTTCGCCAAGGGTAGTCGACGAATCAGAAGTTCTGTTTCGCCAAAGGACACCTCGACGAAACAAATGTGTTTCGCCAACATTTGTGTTTCGCCAAATGTGTGTTTCGCCGAATAACTGATCCGTGCAGTAACTTGAGTTAATTCTATTAAGTGTTAACTGGAATATTTAACTGCTGTTAAGTGTAACCATCTTGTATACGATTGTGAATACGTGCTACATGCTTACATGTGAACAACTTGAACTCAAACTGATTATTCTATACATACATACTCTAGGACGTGATTGATTATTTGCGAGCACATACATACTTAGCATACCGAGCAAAACCAAGGTGAGTTCACACTCTTACCAAGGCATGGGATTCCCCAGTTGGGTTGGGAATGGGATTGAATGATTACCTGTACTTACATTAACACTAGACTATTTACCACGGTCCTCGGATTGGGAAGGATGCCTGTGCCAAATTCTACGCAAAGCCTACGTACTGTCCTCGGATTGGGAAGGACACCAGCACTAAACCTACGTAAAACCTACGTACTACCGTCCTCGGATTGGGAAGGACGCCAGTGCTGAATCTACGTACTACCGTCCTCGGATTGGGAAGGACGCCAGCGCTAAACCTACGTACTCGCTACGTACTGTCCTCGGTTGGGAAGGGCACTTACATAAAACCTGCGTAAACCTATACTTACTACTATCCTCGGATTGGGAAGGATACTTATGATTACGAATAGTCTAGTGGATATACAACATGGGAAGCCCCCACCAATAGAACGTACTATCGGCCCAGTAGAGCCACATGTTACATACGGACTTACTATCACGCATTTACATTCTGTGAACTCGCTCAACTAGTTGTTGACTCTCTCTTGCATGCCTTGCAGGACCTTAGGTACATATGGAGCTTGCACAGGGAGGAGCAGGTCGTTGTGGGACATGGATCGATGATGCCATGTTAATTATCTAAACGTTTGAATTTACGATTTACATTGGGTTTACATACTTATGCTTCCGCTACATACTTGTTGATGTTTGGTTTTGAAAACACCTTTCGTATTGATGAATGATTTTTGGTAATTACTTACATGTTCAATATGATTGGTGGCTTGATCCTGGTCAGTCACGCCTCCAAGCGGTGATACTCCGAGTGTGGATTTTGGGGGTGTGACACTACAGGTCCTATCCTTTTAATAATTTCAAAAGGTCCAACATACCTGGGGCTTAGCTTTCCTCTCTTAACGAATCTGACTACTCTTTTCCATGGAGAAACTTTTAATAATACCTTATCTCCAACTTGAAATTCCAAAGGTTTTCATATGTTATCTGCATAACTATTTTGACGATCTCGTGATGCTTTTAGTCTTTCCTTGACTTGAATTATCTTATCTGTTGTTTCTTGCACTATTTCTTGTCCAGATAATTGGTTTTCTCCAATTTCTGCCCAATAGACTGGAGTTCGGCACTCTCGTCCATAAAGTGCTTTAAAAGGTGCAGCACTAATGCTAGTATGATAGATGTTATTGTAGGAAAATTCTATTAATGGTAAATGATCATCCCAATTTCCTCCGAAAATAATTACACAGGCTCTAAGCATATCTTCCATTGTTTGTACTTAGGTATGGGCAAATCCCGATCCCGAAACCATACCGTCCCGATACCGACAAATCCCGATCCCGAATTTTGTGAAAACTAGGTACCGATACCGATACCGAAATACGTCGGTTCGGTACGGTATCGGTACGGTGTCGGTATTTTGAGGGTAAAATTCGGTATTATACCGATACCATACCGTACCGATACCGAAAAAACCTAAAAGTGGATACCGAAACCGCTTCGGTATGGTATTATCGGGATCGGGATGGGATCAGGATGGGATTCGTATTTGATACCACTTGCTCATCCCTATTTGTATTGTCCTTTCGCTTTGTCTGTCTGTTTGTGGATGATAAGTTGTGCTTAGATTCACCTGGTTCCCATTGCTTTTTGGAAACTTATCCAAAAATGAGAAGTAAAACGGCTATCTCTATCAGATACAATAGATAAAAGAATTCCATGTAATGAAACTATTTCATTTAGATATAGCTTGGCTAACTGTTCCATACTGAAAGTTTTCTTCATTGGTAAGAAATGAGTAGATTTAGTTAATCTGTCAACAATCACCCAGATTGTATCATTTCCTTTTCTTTTCGAGTCTTGGGTAATTTGGTAACAAAGTCCATTATTATCAATTCCCATTTCCATATTAGCATTTCTAATTGCTGTAATAATCCTGAGGGTTCTGATGTTCAGTTTTAACCTGTGAACAGGTCAGCCATTTAGCAACATAGTTGGCTATATCCTTTTTCATTCCTATCCACCAGAAATTATTTCTTAGATCGTAATACATCTTATCACTTCCGGGATGTATCGTATATTTAGACTTATGGGCTTCGTCTTGATTTTTTTGGCGTAGGTTTCCTTGTTTAGGTATCCACATTCTTTTCTTATGGAACTTCGAAATTATATCTGATCCTTGTTCTAATTACTTAATCATTCCTTTTAAACCTTCAGCATCGTCCTTGAATGTTGTTTCCTATACCTCTCTAATTTGTTCATTTAAATCTATCTGCAGATTTAATTTGAGAGAGCGTACTCGTTTCGGCTTCTCATGATACTTTTGACTTAAAGCATCAGCTACTACATTAGCTCTTCCAGCATGATACTGGATATCACAATCATAATCACTAAGAATTTCCATCCAGCGTCTCTGTCTCATATTTAATTCTTTTTGCCTAAAAATATACCTTAAACTCTTATGATCTGTGAAGACAACAAATTTGCTTCCATGTAAATAGTGTCTCCAAATTTTAAGGGCAAAAACTATGGCACCTAACTCTAGATCATGGGTTGTATAATTCTCTTCATGTTTCTTAAGTTGTCTAGAGGCATAAATTATAACCTTTGGACGTTGCATCAACACACAATCATATCCTAATTTAGACGCATCACAATAGACTATAAAGTCTTTAGTTCCTTCTGGTAATGCAAGTATGGGTGCGTTGGTTAACTTTTGCTTAAGAATCTTAAAGGCTTCTTCCTATTTTGGTCCCCATTCAAACTTAACTGATTTACAGGTCAGTTTGGTTAGTGGAATGGCTATCCTAGAGAAATCTTGGGTAAATGGTCTATCATATCCGACTAATCCAAGAAAACTTCTTACTTCTGTTGGCGACTCGGGGTATTTCCATTTGGTAATCACCTCGATCTTTGTGGGATCCATATGAATTCCTTCGTGATTAACCAAATGTCCAAGGAATTGCACTTCTTGTAACCAAAATTCACATTCTGAGAATTTAGCATAAAGCTTCTCTTTTCTCAATAATGTCAGAAGTGTATGCAGATGTGCTGCATGTTCCTCTTTACTCTTAGAGTAAATTAGAATATCATCTATAAAGACAATTATGAATTTATCCAGGTATGGTTTACATATCCTGTTCATCATGTCCATAAATGCGGCTGGGGCATTGGTTAAACCAAATGGCATGATGGTAAATTCATAATGACCGTACCTTGTTCTGAAAGCAGTTTTAGGAATGTCCTCTTCCTGTACTTTCAATTGATGATATCCTGAGCGTAAATCGATGTTAGAAAAGAATCGAGCTCCTTGAAGTTGATCGAACAGATCATCGATTCTCGGTAGTGGGTATCAATTCTTAATCGTAATCTTGTTCAATTTTCGGTAATCAATGCACATACGCATTGATCCGTCTTTCTTCTTAACAAACAACACTGGTGCTCCCCATGGAGATGAACTTGGTTGTATGAAACCTTTGTCAAGAAGTTCATCTAACTGCTTCTTCAGTTCCTACATCTCTGTTGGTGCTAGTCGATATGGCGCTTTAGCAATCGGTGTCGTCCCTGGTATTGGCGCCGTTGCCGGGGAGTAGTGCGCAACATGTGTTAATTTAGTAGTTTTGTTTGTTATTTTCGGGATTACGCTGGTTGTGTTTAGTGTGTAGGCACTACAGGTGTATGCATACTAGAGGCTCTCACAAGTCGTCACCACTATCGTTCGATCCGGAAATTGAAAGAACTTTAAGGCAAAATTGCGAGAAAACAAAATTACTGGTTCACCCACTTCACCCATTACACCTAGAAACATTATGGCTGACTCACAAGTTCCACCCACTACGGGTCAACTAACATCATCATTCATTCCTACATCAACGCAACCTTCACTAAATACCACTATTCCAAATTCCAAATTCCACTACCGATCTTACTCTACCACATGATGTTACACCAACCAACACTACATCACCTATTACTACCCAAGTCGAACCTACCCTTACCTTTAGCCCTGCCTCAACAATTACACCACTTTCACATTTCTTTCCAGCTTCGGGTCAATCATCTTCTACTTACCCAATACCACCAAGTTCAACCGTTATCCATACTACATCTACATACCGACCACCGAACCAATCGGGTTTCCACTATTCATCTTTTCCATTTGTGCAATCTTCGGGAATAGGAGGAGATGGATATGATGATGGTTATGACGAAGAATTTAGAGGATACGAAGAAGAGGGATTCTACTATGGGGTGATGGAGGTAATTTGGGACCTCAAGGAGGAGCGGGTCAACAAAGTCAACCATTGCAACAAATTCAAGATGTGGGTAGACTACCGACTGGGGTACAACTTACTCGGCCACAAGGGCCACAATTGCAACGGCCTACGCCTTTACATCAAGTTCATCCACAAAATACACAACCCCAATTTCAAAGGCCAATTCAACAACCGCCAATGCAACACTATCAATTTCAGCCACCATTTGCACCGCAAGGGCCTATGCAAGTGCAAATGGGTCAACCAAGAGCACCATTGGGTGCTCCATGAAGACATCATCGGGAGGTAGTACGGGGAATTGAAGCTCATTTCCGACCTGTTATCACCAACAATCCTTCTCCTGTAGTGATTCCTCATCATGCGGATGGAAGGACTTTTGAGGTTAGAACAACCGCACTCCAAAGTTTGCCAAAGTTTAAGGGGTTAGCAACGGAAGAACCTTACTTTCATTTGGAGACATATGACTCCATATGCAACACTATTGGAGGTCAAGGGTTTTCATCGGACGATGTCAAGTTGGTTCTATTCCAATTTTCATTGGAAGATAAAGCAAAACGATGGTTTCACACTTTGCCCTCTGCGTCAATCTATACATGGGAAGAAATGCAACAAATCTTCTTGGACGAATTCTTTACCGCTCAAAAGACAAATGATGCTAGAAGGAGTTTGAGAAGTTTTCAACAACCGGGGGAGATGTTTCATGAGGCTTTTGAAAGGTTCAACATGATGTTGATGAATTGTCCTCATCACGGTATACAACTTTGGGAGTTGTTAAATACTTTTCACGAGGGGTTGAGTTCGGAGGATGCTCGTGACTTAATGTCAATCACTAATGGTACATTCGGTACAAATTTTGAGCATGATGATTGGCAATTTTTAGAGCAAATGGCGATTACTTCAAAAAGGAAGGCTCAATCTTCGAGGCGGGCAAGGCATGTTATTACAAGGCCACAAGTTCATAGGGTAGAGAATGTAGGTGTTCAAACCACGAATCAAGTGTACAACGTGTGTACTAATTGCTATGAGATAGGCCACACGGCGGAAGTATGTTTGGTAGGAGTGGTTGAGGAGCAAGTGGAAGAGGTGAATGCTATTCAAGGGGGTGGTTGAAACTTTAACATGAATTCGAATACATACCACCCTGGGTTAAGAAATCATCCTAACTTCCGTTATGGGAACCCGGCGAACTAAGCTTACCCAAATTTCTAAGGAGCTCAAGGCAATTTCGCACCTCGTCAACAATACAATCAAGGTAATTATCGGGGTGGAAACAATTTTGGATACCAAGGGCAATTTCAACAATCGGGTGGTCAAGGTGGCTCTTCAGGTCAAACCTCATCAAGTGGGAATGAAGTTATGGATATGCTTCAGGTAATGCAACAAGACATGCAAAAAAGGAATCAACTTGATGAAGTCCGGATGCAAAAAGATGAGGTTCGTGACAAAAGCATTCAAACACTAACAACTCAAATGGGTCAATTAGCAACCGATGTGGCGGAGTTGAAGAAAAGCAAAGGTCAACTTCCAAGTGACACTAAGGTAAATCCTTCCCATAGCACATCACGTAATGTTAATATTAACCATGTTAGTGTTTTAAGAAGTGGCAAAGAATTTAAGGCGAGTTTGGTTGATGGGGTGGTTGAAGATATTACGGGTAATGAAAGTGAAGAAGATGAAGTTTCACCTATTGTGTCTAAGGAATCAAATGTTAAAAAACCGGGGTTGGGTGAAAGTGTAAAAGATAAAAAAGATGAAGGGGAGCCGAGTCAAGTCCCATTTCCATCGGCTCTACTTGACCCGGGTAGAAAAAAAATTATTTCAACAAGGGGTCCCCAAAAAGAGGAGTTGTGTGAAATTTTTAAACAAGTAAAAATCAATCTTCCGTTACTTGATGTAATAAAGCAAGTGCCCGCTTACGCTAAATTTTTAAGAGAATTGTGGATACAAAAAAGGCAACAAATGAAAAAGATGCCTAAGCGGGTCGATTTAACCGGGCAAGTGAGTGCGGTACTTAATGGGGAGCTTCCTCCTAAGCTCCAAGATCCAGGCACGCCATTAATAAGTATTCAAGTAGGTAATTTTCAAATGTCAAAGGCATTGCTAGATCTTGGAGCTGGAGTAAGCATTTTACCGGGGGCTTATATGACCAATACGACTTTGGTCCATTAGCAAGGGTAGAGACAATGGTTGTGTTAGCCGATTTGTCTCATAAGTTACCCCGGGGGGATGGTTCAGGATGTTATAGTGAAAATCGATGAGTTTTATTACCCGGTTGACTTTTTAGTCTTAGACTACTCATCCGCGGACCCGAAACAACAACAAAATGTTATTTTGGGTCGGCCATTTTTAGCACCGCGCATGCCGTGATTGATTGTCGATTTGGTACGGTCGACATGACATTCGGGAATCGAAAAATGAGATTAAATGTTTTTACTAACAATTTTAATTCTGTTGGTGTCGATGAGTGTTTTATGGCAGATTTAGTCGACGGATGCAACCCCCCATGAGTATGAGGAAGATAGTATGGATAAGTGTGTTTGTGATTTTCTGAACAGGTACATGCTTGTGCATTATGGGTTGAAGTAGAGAAGCAAGATGCTATGGCACTAAAGGAGGGTCGACAACCATGGACCCATCAATTTGAAAGTTTACCGTTGGAAATCAATTCGGGTACCAAACCATCATTGGAGGAACCACCGAAGTTGGAGTTGAAAGACTTGCCAAGCCATTTGAAGTACGCATTTTTAGGGGATAATGACACTTTACCGGTCATTATTGCCTCTAATTTGGAGATGGCACAAGAGCAAGCTTTGTTGGAGGTGTTAAAGGCGAATAAAGGGGCCATGGGGAGGACAATTGCCGATTTGAAAGGAATTAGTCCATCGATTGTTATGCACAAAATCATCACTCCCGACGATGCAAAACCAACAAGGGAGGCGCAAAGAAGATTGAACCCGAATCTACGGGAAGTGGTAAAAAAGGAGGTAATTAAGTGGTTAGATGCGGGAATTATCTATCCTATTTCGGATAGTGCTTGGGTAAGTCCTACCCAAGTAGTGCTTAAGAAGGCCGGCATTCAAGTAATCAAAGATGAAAATGGTGAACAAATCGCCACCCGACCGGTCACCGGGTGGCGTGTTTGTATTAATTACCGCAAATTGAATGCCGCCACTTCTAAGGACCATTTCCCGCTACCTTTCATTGACCAAATCATTGAAAAATTATCGGGTAAAAAATATTACTGCTTTTTGGATGAGTACTCGGGTTACAATCTGGTGTGTGCAAAATGCAACATACAAATTACATCAATTGTGGCATAAAACTAACCCTTTTTTAGTACTAATGTTGGAAAAAGTGTGCTTTTGTCTTCCTTTTGTATTTTCAGGATTAAATGAGCTCAAATTAACAAAAGAAGCAAAAAGACAGCTAAATCTAACATAAATACAAGAAAAGGAACAAAAGAGACATGCCCGACCCCACGACAGCATCTTCCCAAGCAAAACAAGAGAACAGAAGGCTGAACACGCCACGTGCTCAGTGAACACGGGGGCGTGCCCAAGTGCCAGCATAAAAGACAAAGCTATAGAAGCTTCTATCGCCCACCACGGGGCCGTGCTCAGCGGACATGGGGCCGTGGTCAACTATAAGATTCGCAGAATCCAGGCAAATCTTGATAGTACAGATATGCTTCTGCACACGGGGGCGTGCCCAGCGGACACGGGGGCGTGGTCAACTAATGTAGACAAAGTGCAATTAATGAAGACAGAGAAGAGGATGGACACGGGGCCGTGCCCACTGGACACGGGGCCGTGCCCGAGCTTCTGTTCAGCCTATAAATAGGAGTGCTTGGCTCAAGTTCAAATAATCCCTTGGCACACCACCTCTCTCACACTTCACCCACCACCACCATAACACCATCATCCACCACCATCATCCACCACCATCATCCATTGTCCATCATAGAGTGTGTGAGTCGTCTCGGGATCCAAGATTGATCGTAAGAGTTCTTGACAATCAAGGCCATGTTTGCCTAAGTCTCTTACATCACTTGGTGAAGACAAAGTGTCTAGTGTAATACTTTTTATTTTTAATCTTTTCGCACTTTTTACTTGGTTTTGTATTAATGACTTTAATAACTAGTTTCTTATGTTGAAGGTGATTTTTCCTTATCGTTTGTCCGTGGTGTCTTGGCATTATTTTACTGTCTATATAAAATAAAAGATTTTCACCATTCATATCTCCACGGTCTATATGGAGGTATGTTGGCTACCTGGTCGGGAACTGTTTGGTAAAAGTCTTGCCGTGTTCAGTGTATAGATCCTGCAAGGACCTGGGTCAAATTTAGTAGGACCTCCTTCAATACTTAACGGTATTGGATGGCGGGGGTCCAAACTCTTTGATCCCCTCATATGTAAGCTACTATTAATACTTTAACCCGGCTACTTAGGACTGTATCCCTGCTGACTCAGACTACTTAGCCGAGCGTAACGTCACCTTCAAAAGAGGGGCCTACCATAATATGCATTAATAACTTAATTAATTATCTTTCAATAATCCGACCCTTTAGGATTGTATCATTGCTGACTCAAACTACTGGGTTGAGGGTAACGTCACCTTCAAAAGAGGGGCCTACTACAATAACTAAGATAATCTCTTAAAAAGTGCAAAAGTGCGGAAATAATCAAAGGTTACACTAAACACGAGTCGGAACCAAGTGATTCATCTTGTCTATCTGTTTTTTTTTTTTTTTGTTTTTTTTTTCAGCATTTTAGTTTGTTTTTATTTTCTAGTTTAAAAACCTTTTTCTAAATTTTTGATTTGATTAGACGTTGAGGATAAACCGGTACTAAAAGCTATTGTGTCCTTGGACGACCTCGGTATCTTACCAACACTATACTACGCTCACGATGGGTGCACTTGCCCATATGTGTGTTTAGTGTTAGTAAATATCGTGTTTTATAAATTTAAAACTTGGCTAAAAAAGTGTAAAAAAGGCTTAAAATATATTTAAACTTATATACACACTTCACACGCATCAAGTTTTTGGCGCCGCTTCCGGGGACACAAGGATTTAAAGAAAGCTTAAAATCGACGGCCTAATCAGTTTTTCAAAACCTTTTTAAAACGCGCGCACATTTTTCTGCATTTTAGTTTAGTTTTGCATTTACAGTAGGTTGAACTCGGCCGCGCTCGCTGAACACGGGGCCGTGCTGCAAATTTTTCATAAAACACCCAGTAACAGAAGCTGAACACGTGGCCGTGCTCACTGAACACGCCCCCGTGCTCAACGAAATCAGTAACTTTAATTAAAACGCCTAGATACAGATTCTGTACACGGGGTCGTGCTCACTGAACACGGGGCCGTGTCCAGCCTCTGTTTCCGTTTTTATTTTTGTTTTCTGATCTCGAGACTTGGTTGTGGTCTGCTGAGTGATTCTTATGGATCAATACTCTGGAGGTTACAACTACACCTATGAGGAGGAGGATTATAGGAATAATTATTGCACTAATTGTGGTGACCCGCACTCGGTTCAATATTGTAACTTATATCAACCGTCCACTTCATACACCTACTATGAGGAGCCCAGGTACGAGCCATCAACTTCATACACATCCTATGAAGACCAAAGGTATGAACCTCCTCCCTCATACTCATATTTTGATGAACCAAGGTATGAGCCTTCTTACTCATACTTTGAGGAACCAAGATATGAGCCACCACCTTCATATGCTTATTATGAGGAACCATGGCGTGAACAACCCACCTCATATGAGTATTATGAAGAACAAAATTACGACCCTTATCCATCATATACCTACAATGAAGGACAATGGTGTGAACCATCTACTTCCTATGAGTATTATGAGGAACAAAGGATCGAACAACCGGATTCAAGCTTTGAAAATCCCGATCCTTTTTCTATAACCGAAGTGACCGATAGGATATTAGAACACCTTAGAGTTATCGATCGCTATATAAAAGAATCTCGCGCAAGGGAAGAGGAGTCTCGCGCAAGAGAATAATTAAATAAAGAAGAGATAACTGAAAGTGTAAAAATGGAAGAACAAATAAGTGAAAAACCGACACATGAGTTAAACAACGAAAAAGGTGAGTCCGACAATGTTAAAATTCAAGAAGGGTCTAATTTTGAAGAAATTAATCTCTTGTCACCTTCTTTTGAAAATCATTGTTTAGTTCCAACTCATGCTAAGTTTTTAAAAGAGTTAAACACTAACACTAAAATTGACGAAATGGTAAGTGTTAAGTTAACTAATGATCAAACCTCGCTAATAAAAGAAGATCCATTTGAAATTAACATTACACCGTTTCCATGTTTCTTTCAAAATTCGTTTATTAGTAATGTCACAATCGATAAAGATCTTTGTGTTAACATAATGCCTAACTACATTTTCGAAAAATTAAGTATTAGTGATTTTTCTCCACTTCAAATAACCATTTTCTATCTAATAGGAAAGTAATAAAATCAATCGGTATAGTTGAGGATGTCTTGGTTCAAACAAATCAAATGGTAATCCCAACCGACTTTGTCATCCTCGATGACGCTCCTCTAGTGTTGGGACGACCCTTTGTTAAAACTGACGAAGCTTTGAAAAACCGGAAGTTCAACAATCTACCTCTTCAATTAGGGGTATTTAAAAAGAGTGTCGATCTTGAGCGGTCAATGAAATATCCATTCGGCAATAATGACCCCCTAATTGAAGATGAAGATGAACCACCCGATACAAGTGAAAAGTTTGACCACTTTGTTGAAGAAGAGGTCGCCATAGAATAAACTTTTAAAGTTCTTGATCAAAATGAGCAACCAAATAAGGAGTCTCCTAAAGACCCACCTCTTGAGCTCAAAGAACTTCCAAAAGGTTTGGAATATGCTTTTCTAGACAAAGATGGTAAATTACCTGTAATTATTTCGTCTAAATTAGATAGTTTAGAAAAAGAAAAATTAATTAGTCTTTTGAAAAAACACAAAAATGCGATCGCTTGGAAGCTTGTAGACATTAAAGGAATAAGTCCTTCCATGTGCACGCATAAAATTTTAATGAATGATGACTACAAATCGGTAATACAACCACAACGTTGAGTAAATCCAAATGTTCAAGAAGTGGTTAAAAACGAAGTCATCAAATTACTTGACGCTGGACTTATCTATCCTATCTATGATAGTCCTTGGGTTAGTCCCGTCCAAGTAGTTCCAAAGAAAGGAGGTATGACGGTAATAACTAATGAAAAGAATGAATTAATACCAACGAGAACCGTCACGAGATGGAGAGTATGTATAGATTATAGACGATTAATTGAAGCAACAAGGAAATATCACTTTCCTTTACCCTTTATTGATCAAATGTTAGAAAGATTATCCGGTCATAAATTTTACTGTTTCTTGGATGGTTTTTCAGGTTACTTTCAAATCCCGATAGCACCCGAAGACCAAGAAAAGACAACCTTCACATGCCCCTATGGAACTTTTGCTTATCGACGCATGCCGTTTGGTCTATGTAATGCCCCGCAACATTCCAACGTTGCATGGTAGCCATCTTCCATGACATGATAGAAAAAACAATGGAAGTCTTCATGGACGACTTTTCTATCTTTGGGGATTCATACGACCAATGCCTCGATAACCTTGAACGAATGCTATCCCGATGTGAGGAAACTAACCTCGCCCTTAACTGGGAAAAGTGCCATTTCATGGTAACAGAGGGAATAGTACTCGGTCATAAAATATCAAGCGAAGGAATGGAGGTGGATCGAGCCAAAATAGACACATTTTCTTGACTACCACCCCCATCCTCCGTTAGAGCTATCAGAAGTTTCCTAGGGCATGCCGGATTTTATAGGCGGTTTATCAAAGACTTTTCTAAAATTTCAATGCCTCTAACAAAATTACTTGAAAAAGATGCCCCTTTCATCTTTGACAAGGATTGCAATCAAGCATTTCTAACCCTAAAGGAAATGCTAGTCAATGCACCTATCATGATAGCGCCTGATTGGAAATTTCCTTTCGAAATCATGTGCGATGCAAGTGACTTTGCAGTTGGAGCTGTCTTAGGACAAAGAAAAGAAAAGCATTTTCACCCAATTTAGTATGCTAGTAAAACACTTAACGATGCACAAGAAAATTATACAACAACTGAAAAAGAATTACTAGCTGTGGTGTTTGCTTTTGATAAATTTCGTTCTTATCTTGTTCTTTCTAAAAGTATAGTTTGTACAGATCATGCAGCCATTCGATATCTCTTCAAAAAGCAGGACGCAAAACCATCTTTGATTCGGTGGATTCTACTTCTCCAAGAATTTGATATTGAAATCAAAGACAAAAGAGGAGCAGAAAATACCGCTGCAGATCATCTTTCACGCTTAGAAGACCCAGCTTTGGAGGCAACTAGGGACGAGCAAATCAACGAAAAATTTTCAACGGAGTCCCTAGAAATGGTGGAATACAAAGAAGAGCCATGGTACGCCGACTATGCTAACTACCTAGCTAGCGGTATAGTTGCAAAAGGTTGGCCACATCATCAAAGAAAAAAATTTCTTTGCCAATGTGAAACATTATTTTTGGGAAGATCCATATCTTTTCAAAATGTGTGCCGACCAACTCATCCGACGATGCGTACATGGTAGCGAAGCACGAAGAATTCTCCGCCATTGTCATAAAGGTCCATACAGAGGACATCATTGTGCCACTAGTACTGCACGAAAGGTATTTGATTCAGGATTTTATTGGCCGACCATTTACAAAGATGCCCAAAGTCTTCCAAAAATGAAATGCCCCAAAATGGCATTCTTGTTTGTGAAATTTTTGATGTGTGGGGACTCGACTTTATGGGACCTTTTCCACCGTCAAAAGCAAACAAATATATACTTGTGGCAGTAGATTACTTGTCTAAATGGGCCGAAGCCGAGGCACTTCCAACAAACGATGGAAGAGTCGTGGTAAGATTTCTGAAAAAAAATTTATTCTCTCGTTTTGGCACACCTAAAGCGTTAATAAGTGATAGAGGTACCCATTTTTGCAACCATCAACTTGAAATTTTTTTAACAAGATATGTGGTCTATCACCGGGTCTCAACAGCATATCACCCTCAAACAAACGGACAAGCCGAAGTGACTAATAGAGGTTTAAAACGAATACTTGAAAAAACCGTAGGGTTAAATAAAAAGGAATGGGCCGATAAATTAGATGATGCTTTATGAGCTTTTCGAACTGTTTATAAAACAACAATAGGTACAACCCCATATAAGCTCGTCTATGGAAAAAGTTGTCACTTGCCAGTAGAAATTGCACACAAAGCCTACTGGGCAATTAAAAATGTAAACTTAGATTTAGAATTTACGGGTAAAAATCGATTTTGCCAATTAAATGAATTAGACGAACTTAGGAATTATGCATACTCAAACTCTGAAATTTATAAGGAAAGAATGAAAAACTTGCATGACAAACATATTAAACCTAATGAATTTCGAGTAGGAGACCAAGTTCTTTTGTTTAATTCACGACTTCGATTGTTTCCTGGTAAATTAAAGTCTAGGTGGTCAGGACCTTTTTCCATCACCCATATTTTCCCACACGGTGCAGTAGAAATTAAATCTCGGAATGGAATTCCATTAAAAGTCAATGGCCAACGGCTAAAACTCTATCAAGGATTCATTGAGGATGAAGAGGAAGAAATCTCGCTTCAAACGGTCAAAGAATGAAAGCATCAACATCATACCTGGTAAGTTACTAACAATTGGGACGACATCTAAATCGGTAAGTCTTCTAACCAAGTTTTGGGAAAAACGAGGGCATTCACATGAGCACTAAAAAAATAAACTTTGCTCAGCACGAGGCCGTGTCCACGCAACTGTCGGGATAAATCCCCTTTTTCATAACCGTTACACCATTCCACACGCCCCGTTTCCCCAAAAATGCTCTGGTTCAAGGCGATTTTCCGCAGATTTTCGACGTCTCCTATCATTCTAACAACATCAAGGTATGATTCTATTACCATTAGTAGTTAGATTTAGCACTTGCATGTAGTTAAAACTTCAAAAATTTGGGGAAAAATCTAGGGTTCTTGAACTACATCCGGATCGAACCTCAAATTTTTGCTTAAATCTGTTAGCATTTAGTTAGATAAGTATTATAGGAAGTAAATCCACTTGTATTGTCCAAAGATTCGCCCGATTTCTCATAAAAACCATAAACCCTTGTTTTTGAACCGAAAAAGATAAAATTGAATGGGTAAACGGGTTGTTTTGGGAAAAACGGCACTTGGGGTTTCATTTTCGGGGGAAACCGCACCTATTGGACCAAAAATTTTCAAGTTTTCAAAACCGGGTCGAAAAATGATGTTTTTGAGTAACAGACACCTGGACCCGTGGCCGTGTCCGCTGAACACGGGGTCGTGTCCAGTTCGCTGTTTGCAGTTTTGTCCGAAAATTCCACTGTTTCATGCTAACTTTTGGTGTATTCTTTCAGATGTCGAGGAAATTCACGAGGTTCAACGCAAATGAGCTCGATGCTAGGGCTAGATACGAGGTACTTAAAACAAGACCGGAAGAATACCCGAGACAAGTATGCACGGATCTGTTAGCCATGGTGAACCAACTTGATCGGTTTAACAACCTCGTTACCGGCCCGCTAAGAGTGGCCTTAACCACTCGACTTCGTTCCGTCCACGAGTGCACTATGGAATTCTATAGCACCTTCACGTTCAATTCAAGGTGCGACCCATTTGACAATGATGGGGTAGCATTCCGATGTGGTGGAACTAGGTACTCGATTTCAATGGCACAATTTGGGTCGATAGTCGGGCTGTATGCGGAGGAAGATGCGGGTAACTAGGAGAATACCGGAGGGATACGAGAGATTGATGAGAACGATCGCCAAGCCGTGTGGGCTCAGATTGGTGAAGGGCACTACAATCCGAGCAGCACTAAGAGCACTAAGTTGAGGGACCCGCTCTACCGATACATCCATAGGCTCCTCGGCTACTCTTTTAGCCAAAGGAATGATAGCGGTGGTGTTGTTGGGTTGAGAGATTTGGTTGTCCTCCACTGCATCTATAACCGCAGACACCTCGATGTTCCATTCCTCATGCTCCGTAACATGCATCTGAACCGGCTTGCTACTTCACCAACCCCTATCTTCTTCGGGGGGTGGATATACCGTCTCTTCAAGCACTTCGTGAACATACCTAGGTCCTTCGAAAGGGGTCCATGGTCGGGAAGGGTATACATACACATATGCCGCTCCATGAGCTTAATTTATGAGGCTTAAGACGGGACAGTTAGCTTCCAAAGGATGCAGGGGCATGCATGGAACCCGCAAGAGGCACTTGTCCTTCACGCTCCACAACATCATCAGTACCAGTACCAGCCCCATGGTGATCCAGGCCAATCCTCCTCACAAGGAGGTGGTTTTCCTAACTTCCAAAGTTTACATGATTTATTGCAGGAAAACCTCATGTGCACCAGGAACACCTATAACATGGCGAGCAACACGTACAACCGGGTTGGAGCAATCGAGAGAAACATATCCGATATCCAAGATGATATTGGAAATATCCGGGAGTACATTGCGGGGCACAGTGGAGGAGATGATGATGATGAGGACGAGGACATGGACTAGGCAGGAAGAGCGGAGGCAGAAGCGGTTGGTTGGTGATCACACAGGTTAACCCCCCTTTTATCTTGAACAATTTCCGGCCTGCGTGCCATGTGTTGAACAATTTACTTTCCTTTAACTCTTTTTACTTTCTACATTGGTTTTTCTTTTTAACTTTGTGATGTGGATGTTGAATTTGGTAATTTAGGATGTTTGCTATGGTTTGGTGTAGTGTTTATTGCTAAAACAGGTACATACGAGGCTTAGAGCACTAAACCTTAGTGCTACTAAAGCCGGGACAGGAAAACCAAAGCAAGAAACCTGTTTTTCAACCTTGCAGATTGTCTACACGGGGTCGTGTCCAGCCGACACGCCCCCGTGCCCACTACCCCAGACCTGCTGTTTATCTTAGTCTACAGAATTTCGCCAGACACGGGGTTGTGCCCAGTAAACACGCTCCCGTGTCTACCTTCTGTAAGTTTTTCGTTACTGCCACCTGAACACGGGGTCGTGTCCATCCGACACGGGGCCGTGTCCAGATGCCCAGTAACACAAATTTTTGCTTTTTCACACCCTTTTATACATTCAATCAACCTAAAAACTTATTTTTGGGACACATTGAGGACAATGTGTAATTTAAGTGTGGGGGGGATGCTAAAACCTTGAATCTTGCAAGTCCTAACTACAAGCCTTACACAAAACTCTATTGGAACCGCTAAAACCCCAAATTTTTTCAAAAACTTTCATTTTTTTTACTTGTCTAGGTTTAACATGGGAATTTCAAATTCTAAAAAGGTTATATTTTTTACAAATTTACAACCGATAGCGTCGTTATAAAAAGAACCAACATAAGAAATTTATGAAACGGCATGACAAGCTTAGTTAAAATTTTATTATATATACTTGATCACATAAAAACCCAATCCCACAAACGTGAGTTTTGAGCCTTTATTGAGCATACAAATACATATCTTTAAACTAAATGCTCATTTTTCGTTTCTTGTGTGAATAGCCGCTTGGTTCTTACGACTCTAGAACTTGCCACGACGATACATTCCCGGTCCTTACCAACTTAAAACCGAGTAAGTAAATGATGGAGGCATTAGGACTAACCCTTTTTATTTCTACACCATTATTTTTCTTTTTTTTACCACCTACCCAAAATCCCTTTAGTTAGCCCCTTTGAGCCTAAACCTTTTCATTTCATAACCCAAACCAAACACCCTTTCACCTACCAAAACCCTTTTTTATTTTTAACCTTTTGTTTTAGTAACAAGCTAGGTTTTTCATATGACTTTTCAAAAAAAAATGTTGATGATGAAGCAAAAGAGAAATAAACAAACAAGTTTATCAAAAAATAACTTTGTTTGAATAAAAGCTTCATCAAAATAAAAGTTGCAAAAAAATCAAAAGTCGTACGAAAACCGACGCTTGTTACGCTTTTCGCCCTTTCACTAACCACTAACCCAACCACCTACCTTTAACCCAAGCCTAACCCTTCACCCAAAAGTCCTCTTGATATTTACAAAGGTATATAGTTAAAAAGGAGGAGGATTGATTGCTTGGCAAGCCTATGGTAGGAGTAAGTTCCATGCCGCTCTCGAGTGATTCACTAAAATACATTTTCGGCCGAGTGTTGAGTGATCCCCGTGAGGTATGTGAACTTGTATATAAATGGAATTTTAAAGAGGCATGTTATGCCCTAATAAGTAATTTATCTTATGAAAAGTTTTAAATAAATCATAACGAATAGGATTGTAAATAAATAAAAAAAATAAAACTTAATAAAGAATCTTGGAAATCCCGACACTCTATGACAAACCCAAAAACCTTTTCTTCTACCCATTCCATTTGGGAGTGTAAAGCCACATTATAACGAGTTTTGCTTGAGGACAAGCAAAGATTCAAGTGTGGGGGTATTTGATGTGTGTAAAATGCAACATATAAATTACATCAATTGTGGCATAAAACTAACCCTTTTTTTAGTACTAATGTTGGAAAAAGTGTGCTTTTGTCTTCCTTTTGTATTTTCAGGATTAAATGAGCTCAAATTAACAAAAGAAGCAAAAAGACAGCTAAATCTAACATAAATACAAGAAAAGGAACAAAAGAGACATGCCCGACCCCACGACAGCAACTTCCCAAGCAAAACAAGAGAACAGAAAGCTAAATACGCCCCGTGCTCAGTGAACACGGGGGCGTGCCCAAGTGCCAGCATAAAAGACAAAGCTATAGAAGCTTCTATCGCCCACCACGGGGCCGTGCTCAGCGGACACGGGGCCGTGGTCAACTATAAGATTCGCATAATCCAGGCAAATCTTGATAGTACAGATATGCTTCTGCACACGGGGGCGTGCCCAGCGGACATGGGGGCGTGGTCAACTAATGCAGACAAAGTGCAATTAATGAAGACAGAGAAGAGGATGGACACGTGGCCGTGCCCGAGCTTCTGTTCAGCCTATAAATAGGAGTGCTTGGCTCAAGTTCAAACCATCCCTTGGCACATCACCTCTCTCACACTTCACCCACCACCCACCACCACCATAACACCATCATCCATTGTCCATCATAGAGTGTGTGAGTCGTCTCGGGATCCAAGATTGATCGTAAGAGTTCTTGACAATCAAGGCCATGTTTGCCTAAGTCTCTTACATCACTTGGTGAAGACAAAGTGTCTAGTGTAATACTTTTTATTTTTAATCTTTTCGCACTTTTTACTTGGTTTTGTATTAATGACTTTAATAACTAGTTTCTTATGTTGAAGGTGATTTTTCCTTATCGTTTGTCCGTGGTGTCTTGGCATTATTTTACTGTCTATATAAAATAAAATATTTTCACCATTCATATCTCCACAGTCTATATGGAGGTATGTTGGCTACCTGGTCGGGGGTTAAGGGAACGGTTTGGTAAAAGTCTCGCCTTGTTCAGTGTATAGATCCTGCAAGGACCTGGGTCAAATTTAGTAGGACCTCCTTCAATACTTAACGGTATTGGATGGCGGGGGTCCAAACTCTTTGATCCCCTCATATGTAAGCTACTATTAATACTTTAACCCGGCTACTTAGGACTGTATCCCTGCTGACTCAGACTACTTAGCCCAGGGTAACGTCACCTTCAAAAGAGGGGCCTACCATAATATGCATTAATAACTTAATTAATTGTCTTTCAATAATCCGAACCCTTTAGGATTGTATCCTTGCTGACTCAAACTACTGGGTTGAGGGTAACGTCACCTTCAAAAGAGGGGCCTACTACAATAACTAAGATAATCTCTTAAAAAGTGCAAAAGTGCGGAAATAATCAAAGGTTACACTAAACACGAGTCGGAACCAAGTGATTCATCTTGTCTATCTGTTTTTATTTTTATTTTATTTTCAGCATTTTAGTTAGTTTTTTTTTTCTAGTTTAAAAACCTTTTTCTAAATTTTTGATTTGATTAGTCGTTGAGGATAAACCGGTACTAAAAGCTCTTGTGTCCTTGGATGACCTCATTATCTTACCAACACTATACTACGCTCACGATGGGTGCACTTGCCCATATGTGTGTTTAGTGTTAGTAAATATCGTGTTTTATAAATTTAAAACTTGGCTAAAAAAGTGTAAAAAGGGCTTAAAAAATATTTAAACTTATATACACACTTCACACGCATCACAATCAAATTGCAATTCACCCGGATGACCAACACAAGACCACCTTCACTTGTCCATATGGCACTTTTGCCTTTAGGCGAATGCCATTTGGCTTGTGTAATGCACCGGCAACCTTCCAACGATGTATGATGAGTATTTTCTCGGACATGATTGGAGAATCGCTTGAAGTTTTTATGGATGACATTTCAATTTTTGGCACTAGTTTTGAATCTTTTCTCAACGAGTTATAAAAAGTTTTAAAAAGATGTGTTGAGAAAAATTTGGTGCTTAGTTGGGAGAAAAGTAATTTTATGGTGCAAGAGGGTATTGTGTTAGGCCATGTGATTTCGGAGAGGGGTATGGAGGTGGATAAGGCAAAAATACGGGTAATATCATCTTTGCCTCCACCGAAAAATGTGAAAGGGGTAAGGTTATTTTTGGGGCACGTGGATTTTTATAGATGTTTCATTAAAGGGTTTTAGTGTCATTACTAAACCTTTGTGCAATTTGTTATTAAAAGATGTTCCTTTTGACTTTACTAATGAGTGTTTGCAAGCTTTTAATATTTTGAAGGAACACTTGGTGAAAGCTCCCATCTTGCAACCGCCGGATTGGTCAAAGCCATTTGAAATCATGTGTGACGCAAGCGATACTACAATTGGTGCAGTTTTGGGACAACAAATTGATAAAAAGCCGGTGGTGATTTACTATGAAAGAAAGACATTGTCCGAGGCGCAACTGAATCACACCACAACCGAAAAGGAGTTATTAGCGGTGGTGTATGCCTTGGACAAGTTCCGGTCTTACATATGGGGAAGTAAGGTGATTGTGTACTCGGACCATAGTGCCGTCCGATATTTGATGGAGAAAAAAGATGCAAAGCCTCGTTTGATCCGTTGGGTATTGTTATTGCAAGAATTTGATTTAGAAATTCAGGACAAAAAAGGAAGTGAAAACGTAGTGGCGGATCATTTGTCTCGAATTCCGATGGAAGGGGTTGATGATTTGAGCGAGATAAACGAACGGTTTCCCGATGAGCAATTGTTGGTCGTGTCTACTTTCGTTGCACCGTGGTATACCCATTATGTTAAGTACTTAGCCACGGATGCAATCCCAAGTCATTGGACTAATGTATTGCAAAATACGTCCTTTATTCATGTACAGTTTGTATAGTTTTGCGTTATATTTAGTTTAGTTTGCGTTAGAATGTGCATACTATTGATAAATTAGGTTTTGGTGAGTGTCTATATCACGTAATAAATCTTAACACTTTAGGGTGAAAATGCGCAAATAACCCTAGAAGTAACTGTTAGTGATTCCCTAGATTTTAGTGTTCTACTAGTTCCAATAGCTGGAAGGTGCTGGGCTATTGATAGGTCTTACCCGGCGAATTGCTTTAGACAGTCCTTGGAAAAGGTCGTGCCTTAGTTTCCCCGTCGGTTTATTAGTCTATCAAGTCAAGTTCAGAACCCATACTACCCTAGATCTATAATTGGAAAAGAGTAGGTCAACATTAGGGTACTTACACAATAATTAGACAACTGGAAAGATGTCTAATAACCGGTAGGATTAACGGCCTAGGTAGCGCCATAAGTTTCACCTCGAGAAGGGTTAAGGGGCTTAGTTGGTGTCTTGATTTTTATAGTTTGTTTAGCACACATCAAGTTTTTGGCACCGTTGCCGGGGACTCTTGGCAATCGCGTTCACTAGCTTTGATAGACTTAATTGACATATACGTGCTACACGGACCGTCGAAGCCTCGAGTGACTAGTGTTTTTTATTTATTTCATTTTTTGTCTTATTATTTTTTTTAATTTGAGTCTTAGTGACTAGTGTTTGCTTTTCTCATATCTAGGTTTTTGCTTATAGTGGATGCCACATCCGCGCTCGCACGGACCGTCGAAGCCTCGAGTCACCGAGTCATCGTCTCGATTGGGCCAAGGCCCACAGGTTAGTGTTTCATCCTCTTCTCAATTTCCTAATTTCGATTCCACTCCGTTACCCACCCCACCTCCAACCCCACCACCTTCACAAACCATTCAACTAAAACATCACCTAAGGTTTCCCCACCCGATAGTTCCACTTCTAGCGCCCCAGAAAACATAGAACAAATGGCCAATGCAAGACAAACCGTCCATCAACAAGCCACCCAAAATTTCATCGGTCTTGCTTCACCCATCACCGTTCCACCCATAGTTAACGAAAACTCATGGCAGATTCCATCATATGCCATACAGGCCATCACCAATACCATCCAGTTTCACGGTCGCGATGACGAGGATGCCCCCGCCCATATAAACCATTTCTCATGTATCCTAGCTACTTTTAGCCTTCACGGAGCCCCTAACGATGCTACTTACCTACAGCTTTTCCCCTTTTCACTAGCCGGTCGTGCGGCTACTTGGTTGGATTCTCAACCAACCGGTACTTTTACCACATGGGCGGGCCTCCGTCAAGCTTTTCTGAACAAATACTTTACACCCGCGAAGGCCTTACGTCTTCGCGATCAAATTCACTCTTTCTGCATGGAGCCCGACAAGCCCTATTACCTTTCTTGGGAGCGTTTCCAAAACCTTTGTGCTCGTTGCTCCCAGCATGGTCTTTCTAATTGGGCCCTTTGTGAGAAGTTCTATAACGGTCTCACCCAAGAGACTCGTGATCGTTTCGATAATAATGTGGGGGGTCATATGTCTTAGCAAATAATAATGTCTCCATTATTATAGGAATAGATTTGTGATAATTATTAGTTTATTGTATTGTATATCCTTTCCTTAGCCATGTATATCTCTTCCTATTTTTCTGATGTACTGGTGCCTATTTAAAGGGCCTTGTTTTATTCAATGGAGACACAGAAAATTATTTGACCATAAACTCTTTTATGGTATCAGAGCTACGGTTCTGATTTTCTTCTCAAACCCTAAAACCCTAGCCGGCGATTTTTTTTCCCGATCCCTTCTCTTTTTTTTCCGATCGCTGCCATGCCTAAATCCGATCAAGGAGAGCCATCCCAGAAACCCACAGCCACCCTCCATCCAGCGTATTCTGTAACCAATATCCAGACCAAAGTACGCACTCTTGATGGCACCAAAGTTACGTATTCTGCCTGGATTAAACTATTTAAGCTGCATGCGGTGGCTTATAAAGTCCTCAGCCACATCGATGGCACCAAACCGCCTGCTGAAACTGATGAAGACTACGCCTCCTGGAAAGAAATTGATGCTCTTGTGTTGCAGTGGATTTATAGCACCATCTCAGATGATATACTAGGTCGCGTCTTGGATACCGAGATGACAGCCCGCGCCGCTTGGGTCAAGATTGAGAAGATTTTTTTGAGCAACAAGAAAGCACGAGCGGCTGCCCTGGAAACCAAATTCGTTAACCTCACGTTATCAGCATGTTCGTCTTTAGACGATTACTGCCTACAGCTGAAAGATCTCGCTAATCAACTTGGGGATGTTGATCAGCCCGTGACCGAGTCTCGACTCGTCTTACAACTCGTCCGTGGCCTACCCGCAGAATTTGACACAACAGCTTCTCTTATCAATGCCCAGGACGCTGACTGGGATTTAGCTCGAATCATGTTGCAGGATGAACTGATTCGCCAAGCTGCCCGCCAAAGCCCCCAATCGGTTCTCGTAACCCCTCAGCCACCAACCTCACAACAACCATCTTCCAATCCACAGCCACCGTCTCAGCCTTCCAACAACCCTAATCCGTCACCCACAGGCTACACACGGGGTCGGGGACGGGGTCGCGGGCAAGGTTACCGAGGTCGCGGTGGTCGCGGACGTGGGGGTGGCCGTTTTCAGCAGCAAACAAACAGCCCCTGGTCTTTTCAGTCAGCCGGATACCCACAATGGGCATGATGGAACACACCTCCATGCCCGTATCCAACTCAACCTGCGTGGAATTCTTCTGGTCAGCAGGGACAGCCGCAGGTTGTCACACCCCTTTCTGCGGCAGAAGCACGAGGTGTGATCATGAAAGGTTCTCATTGCATACGAAGAGTAAACATGCTACATGCTCGTAAAATAACATCAAATACCATGATTTGAAAACATAAGTTTAGCGTTTACATCGCTAGACAGCTTGAAACATTGTCTTAAAAGTTTACAACTTTATTTAAAGTTAAACACAAGCGACATCCACGAGCATAAGCAAGACCGCGCGCACATCCATCCTAGTTACCTGAAATACATGTGAGTTTTTGGAAAAACGTCAACATAATGTTGGTGTGAATTCATGCAGTTTTGTATTTCACGTTTGTATACTTTGTATAAAAACATAGTTGTGAATAAATCAAGTTTTTCTTGAGTACTCCACGTACTTCAAGTTATATATCAATCTTCTTGAGTACCCCACGTACTTCAAGTTATATATCAATCTTCTTGAGTACCCCACGTACTTCAAGTCATATATCAATTCTAGTATGGTATGAATTTTATATAAATACAGTATTTCTGTAAATATCAGGATTGTTAATGGGTTGCAAAGCCATTAACATGTGACACGACATAGGAAGTCACCAAACCTAAGGCATTTAATTGGTATATTCTGAGACACAAAAGCACTACTCGATTCTCGCCCTCACCGAGAGTGTGGCTGCCAGGCACCCGTTAGATCTAACATTTTGTTCTGCGGTCTAGGTATATTGTTGATTAATGGTGCTTCTGTACCCTATTCGTGACACTATTTCTCATAACGCATCCTACTTGGTTCTCGTCCTCACCAAGCGCGTTTCTTGTTATCAATTCTCATAACGCATCCTACTTGGTTCTCGTCCTCACCAAGCGCGTTTCTTATTATCATTTCTCATAACGCATCCTACTTGGTTCTCGTCCTCACCAAGTGCGTTTCTTATTATCTTATATTTCGTCACACTTGGTTCTCGTTCTCACCAAGTGTACTTCTTGTATTCTTATATTTCATCACACTTGATTCTCGTTCTCACCAAGTGTGCTTCTTATATTTATATCATACCAATTATAAATATTGTACATTTGTACATGTATTTCACCCCCGAAGTTATAAAAACTGAAAACAGTTAAAGAAAAGGGGGAGCATGAACTCACAACTTTGCTTTTCCTTGCGTCGTAAACTTCACCGGATTTGCTTAATTAACGTCGTAACCTATACGCGTTTTCTTAACGTTAGTCACTAGACTTGCGTCGCACAAGTACAGTCACTCTCTTTTGTATATATTCTTGTGTTAAAAATATTCTATATTTTTAACTACGTATCTTACTTATATTATTTTCTCTAAAATTAATATAAGTATCTCGTGTTTTGCACTTTGCACCCGAATTATGTATCTTGTACGTTGTATGTGTATTTCTATGTTTATACTCCTCATGAGTATTTAGTGTATTTTTAAGTCTTAATACACTAGCACGTATAACACATACTTTATACACTTAGCACAAAAGTTGGTGATAAAATAATATATATTTTTCTCACAAAAATATACATACTTATATCCATTTTTATTCTTGAAGAAATCCTCATTTCTTATCACCAAAAATTAGGGAAACCTTGGTAATACCCTTAAATACATTTTTAGGGAATAAGTTTCTCAAAAACTTATATTTTTCTAAGTGTCAAAATTTATAAAAATTTTGACAGAGTTTCCCCTAAAAATGGAGGTTTCCCATGTTTTCAAAACATGTGTTTATTTTCTTTTAAATCGTCATCAATCATCAACAATAATCACTAATTTCTCCATTTCATGAACTTGAATATTTACAAAAATGTGTAGTAACTTACTAGCACATTTAGTAAGTCTTGTCATCTTTAAAAATAATTTTAGTTTCTTAAAAACTTTATTTTTTAAAGAATATGAAGTTTCACAACTTCTAGTCGAGATTCGCAAAAATATTTCTTTGTTAAATTTTTCTTGTGACACAAGTGTCTACACACTTGTTTATGTACTAAAATGCTTTTAGTTCGGATAAGATCCGGGTTTTAACAAAACTAAAATTTTTGCTTGGTTCTTCCGAAAAACCACTTGTAGATCTTTAGATCTACATGTTTAGAGTCTTATTTTACAAGAAAATTTACTTTTACACAAGTTCATGTCTTATGAATGGATGGATCCATCATCTTTTAACTTTACAACTTTTACATCCTACTAGTTCATGCTTTCTAACATGGACTAGTATGTCTAGATGATGATCCATCTTGTTTTTACTAACAACAACATCAAATAATAACAATCATACAAGATTCACATGATTTACACACATATCTACTCTTTATCCAACTAGTTTATCTTTCTTTCAAGACTTTTAGTTATGTTCTTGTGTGTTCTTGCTTTTTAACCCATAAATCATCTATTAACCATCATAAACAAGATCAAGAAGGTGTTTTAGAGCACTTACTACTAGCACAAGGCTAGGGAAGTTCAAGAGTGCAAATGAGGTGGATAAAAGCAATTGGTGAAGGTCCTTCAAGTTCCGTTGCTTCCACACCTCCTAACTTAGCTTCTTACACCTTGGAGTCACCTTAGATTGCTTGATATGAAGCTTGCAATGGATGTGTGGGTGTGTATGGTTTGGGCCGTAGCCAAGAGGAAGGGAGGAGAGGAGTTTTGTGAAGTTGGGTGGTGAATGGTGAGAATGTGGGTGGTCTAAGGGTTATAAACTACAAGTTCTCCAACAAACCATTACCCTTTGGATTACATGTTCCTTAAGTACCATGCATATCCACTAATTTAATCAAGAAAATCAAGTGGGGTGTCCCACTAGTCCAAATCCGGTTGGGGGGGGGGGGGGTTGGCTTAGTTTGATTTCAATTCCAAGTTACTAATCTAGTTAGTAAATAAATGAAGTATTTAGGGGTGCATGTATGTTAAGCAATCTATAGTGTGTTAGGGTGTTCGGGGACCCTAACTAGCTTAGAAAAATAAAAACAATGCTTCTAGCATTATTTTGGTGTTCCGGGTATTATCCGGTTGTTCGGTTAGATACCGATTCGTTAAAGTGCTAAATTACACTTTTTAGTGTCTTTTAAGTACCTTTCTTGTACTCTTTCAATTCCCAACACTTGGGGAAGTATTCTGGATAATAAAACGACATTTCTGCATAATATTTATATGTCTAAATGCTGATTTGTTGCTGAATTATATAAATTCTGCACTTAAAGTGCGTTTCAGGTGCTTTTTAGTGCTTATTTTTGCTTTCGCAATGTATATATATTAACCCTTGTATGTACTCTTGGGTTTTAACGCATTCTTGTTGTCGGACCTACACCTAGGCCTCAATTCTAATGTCTGACTGCTTTTTGCAGTTCCATTGACACAGGTGTCTTACCGGTGAGTTTACTAGTATTACTGACGCAACGCTCTCGATTATGCATAAAACAATATTTTGTAGTATACAACATGCATGAATTCACTTGTTTAATCATGTGTTCAGACATTGCTGACAATTAAGCACATAATTGCAATCATTAAATAATGATTAAAGTGTACGGAAATTACCGGTTTGTGCCAGTTGTCACACAGGTAAACTTCATGTATCAGCAGCCTGATCCGAATCAGCCCCATACCGCAGCACATTCAGGCCATCAGCAGCTCGGGTACAATGCCTTGTGCCCGTCGGATCTCCAAGCTGCTTTTACCGCTATGCATCTGAATCAAACAGACCCCACAAAGTTCATGGATACAGGCGCTGAACGACATGTTACTCAGGACCAGGGTATGATTCAACAACCTTTATCTTCTCCTGTTAGTAGTAAAATTTTGGTAGGCAACGGTCAATGTTTACCAATATATGGATCCGGGACAGGTTTTCATACCGTTTTCGACCGTACATACATCCTACCCGATATCCTTTACAGCCCCAAAATTATTAAAAACCTTATCTCAGTTAGACGTTTTACTCGCGATAATAATTTGTCTGTTGAATTTGACCCGTTTGGTTTTTCTTTGAAGGACCTAACAACTGGACGGATTCTGTCGCGCCACAATAGTACCGGGGATCTCTACCCTTTCACCGCCCCTCAGCTTCCGCCCTCTGCTTATTTCATCACCTCTACTTCTTTACCTTGGCACGAGCGTTTCGGCCACCCTGGTGCTCAAGTTTTGGATATTCTTAGTCGTAATTTTAATTTTCCATGTAATAAAACCAAGTCTTTTTGTCATTCTTGTCAATTATCTAATAGTAAACGACTTCCTTTTTATGCTTCAAATTATTTTACCTTTTCGCCTTTTGATATCATCCATTGTGACTTATGGACATCACCAATTACAAGTAAAAGTGGCTATAAATACTATATGGTACTCATTGATAACTTCTCACACTTTCTTTGGGCTTATCCTTTAAAATATAAATCCGAAACTTTACCAACCTTCATTAAATTCCACAGCCTAATAGCTACCCAATTTAACCGGAACATAAAAACATTCCAATGTGATCTCGGGGGTGAATTCGATAATAATGCTTTTAAAACCTTTGCTAACCAACATGGTTTGCTGTTCCGATTCTCATGCCCTCAAACCTCGTCTCAAAACGGCCGAGCAGTGCGTATGATTCGTCGCCTAAACGACATCATCCGCTCCTTACTCATTCATGCCAACTTACCGCCGATGTTCTGGGTCGAAGCACTTCATACAGCCACCTATTTACACAACATTTTACCGACAAAACGTCTAAACTTTTATACCCCCACATTTGCTTTGTACCTGCGTCATCCCACCTATGACCATTTAAGAGTTTTTGGTTGTGCCTGCTACCCGAATACATCTACAACGCAGCCACACAAACTCCATCATCGTTCGATTCGCTGCATATTCCTCGGCTATCCTCCGGATTTTCGAGGCTACAGGTGCTTTGACCCCACAACTGGTAGAGTTCATATTTCTCGTCACGTCACTTTTGACGAGAACACCTTTCCATACACAATCCCATCCTCTACCAGCTCCTATAACTTCTTAGATGATACCATCCCTCAACCTTTTGTTTTTCGTCATCCCTCTCCTCAGCCTTCGGTCCCCACCACAACAGCCGCCATTCCTCCCCACCCAAGTACCATCCCTTTTCCCATTACATACTCCCGTCGCGCCAAAACAGCTCAGCAGCCCACTGCCAATACTCAGCCTTCGGTTCCTGTTACACCATCCGCACCCACTGCAGCCCCGAACCCCCCAACTAACACCCACCCCATGGTCACCCGCTCAAAAGCCAACACACATCCGCCCACCACTTCCCAAACCCTTCTTTCCACATCCATCTCACCTGTTCCAACAACCTATGCCAAAGCCTTCTCGGATCCTAATT
The DNA here is from genome assembly GCA_030545235.1 of Helianthus tuberosus. Classification (NCBI taxonomy): domain Eukaryota; kingdom Viridiplantae; phylum Streptophyta; class Magnoliopsida; order Asterales; family Asteraceae; genus Helianthus; species Helianthus tuberosus. The sequence continues at coordinate 11,832 of JARYGA010052316.1, read as the reverse complement.
GGTTACATGCGATGCAAACCGAATTTTCTGCTTTACAGGTGAATGATACTTGGGAGTTGGTTCCAAGACCGGTCGATAGACCGATAATTCGATGCATGTGGTTATTTCGACATAAGTTTAAGTCTGATGGTTCCCTAGAACAGTACAAAGCTAGGCTGGTTGTTAACGGAAAATCTCAAACAGTGGGGGTCGATTGTGAAGACACTTTTAGTCTGGTTGTTAAACCGGCTACTATTCGTACGGTTTTGTCCTTAGCAGTCTCTCGGTCTTGGCCTATACATCAATTAGATGTTAAAAATGCCTTTTTACATGGGCATTTAAATGAGGTTGTCTTTATGCATCAACCTCCCGGCTTCGTGGATAAACGGCATCCGGATTTTGTTTGTTGTCTTAAAAAATCTCTATACGGGCTTAAACAAGCTCCCAGGGCGTGGTATACAAGGTTTGCAAACTTTATTATATCAAAGGGATTTAAGAGCAGTGTATGTGACAATTCGCTTTTCATATATCAGTCCGGGACTGACATGGCTTACTTGTTGCTGTATGTGGATGATATTGTTCTTACAGCCTCATCTTCAGTTCTTCTTCGGCAGCTTATAGACATGCTTTCCAAAGAGTTTTCCATGACCGACTTGGGTACTCTGCATCACTTTTTGGGCATCACGGCCACTCGCAGTAAGACGGGTCTCTTCTTATCTCAGGCCCAATACACCAAGGACATCATTGCTCGTGCCGCCATGACGACCTGTAAACCATGTGTCACTCCAGTCGATTTGGCAGCCAAACTAAGTGCTACTCATGGGGCTCCCTTTCATGATCCCACACTTTACAGAAGCTTGGCTGGAGCATTGCAGTACCTCACGTTCACGCGTCCTGACATTTCCTATGCGGTTCAACAGATTTGTCTCTTCATGCATGATCCACGAGAACCGCACTTTACTTTCTTAAAGCGTATCATTCGGTATTTACAGGGCACCACAGATTACGGTCTTCATATCCACCCTTCGACTAATACATCTTTAGTTGCCTACTCTGATGCCGATTGGGGAGGCTTCCCGGATTCTCGCCGGTCGACTAGTGGTTATTGCGTATTCCTTGGTGATAACTTAATCTCCTGGTCCTCTAAGAGACAACCAACCATTTCAAGATCTAGTGCTGAGGCCGAATACAGGGGTGTTGCAAATGCTGTTGCCGAGGCCACTTGGATTCGAAATCTTTTTCTTGAGTTGCATACCCCATTACGACAAGCGTCTATAGTGTATTGTGAAAACGTTTCAGCCGTTTACCTTTCAGATAATCCGGTACAACATCAGCGTACTAAGCACATCGAAATTGATATTCACTTTGTCAGGGAAAAGGTTCGCGTAGGTCATATTCGAGTGCTTCATGTTCCATCATCATTACAGTACGCAGACATTTTTACCAAGGGGATTTCGCGGCAATTGTTTCAGTCTTTTCGATCCAGTTTGAACGTCTGTCCGACGCCCGTTCAAACTGCGGGGGTGTCTTAGCAAATAATAATGTCTCCATTATTATAGGAATAGATTTGTGATAATTATTAGTTTATTGTATTGTATATCCTTTCCTTAGCCATGTATATCTCTTCCTATTTTTCTGATGTACTGGTGCCTATTTAAAGGGCCTTGTTTTATTCAATGGAGACACAGAAAATTATTTGACCATAAACTCTTTTAATATGATGGGTATTCTTACTGTTGCTGAGTGTTTAGAGCGGTTCGAGGCATTTGCCCAATCCCAATTTCAGTCGCGAGCTGATCAGCGGTATCAAAGTGGTAATTCAAAAACCACTACTAGTGCACCCGACCGTGGGGTGAACCATGTCACTATGGACCCTAGTTTAGCCGTTGTATTAGAAAACGTGACTAGGGAACTTAAGAAGATCAAGGCAAAGGTTGATAAGTGTGAGTTTTGCCGAGGGGGTCACGATACGAGTGCTTGTCCATTGCTAGCTGGTGAGGAGCAAGTTGATTTCGTAGGGGGAGGTCTAGGTAGAGGTCAACCTAGTGGGTTTGGTAATAATTTTGGGTCGGGTTGGCGTAATAATAACTTTAATAATAATAATAACTTTCAGTCCAATGGCAACCCCCCTGGTTTTCAATTAGCTCAAAATCCAAATAGGGATCAAGGTTCATTCTTTGGTGGGGGTTCAATTGGGCAGTTCAATAAGGGATTCAATGGACAGGTCAAAGAGGGGGGTTAAAATAATCAGGTTCCATCAGGTCAGGGTTCAAGTTATGATCTAGGGGTAGTCTTGAAAGAATGGAGGCCATGATGAGCCAGTTAGTTGTTAGGGACCAAACCACCCAAAAGACCCTTAGTGAACATGACCTTATGCTTAAGAACCACCAAGCCTCTTTCCAAGACCTTCAAAGAGTCGTAGGAGAGATGTCTAGGAAACTAGAGGAGAGATTACCCGGTCAATTTGTGGGTAACACCCTACCAAACCCTAATGCCCATGCCAAAGCCATTACCACTCGTAGTGGTAAAACCGTAGGGAACCCGAGAGTAGAGGAGAGAGTAGTAGAAGAGGAAGATGAGGAGATTGTAGACGAAGAGATCGAGATGGAGGCTCCCGGCAAAGTGCAATCGAGGCTAAGCCCAGCAAGTACCGCACAACCCGGTGAGTCTCAAGTTGAGAAGAAAGTTGAGAAACCTCCCATAGACGTTTCGCGTATCCCGTTTCCTTCACGTCTTAGGAACCAAAAATATTCAAGGGAATACGGGCAATTCTTGGACATCTTCAAGCAATTGAAGATTAATCTACCGTTTATCGAGGCACTTCAATCCATGCCTAAGTATGCGAAATTCTTGAAAGACCTTCTTAGGAACAAAGAGAAGTTAGGGGAGTTATCTAATGTCCCATTGAATGGAGGGTGTTCCGCTATTGTTTTAAATAAGCTTCCCAAAAAGCTTACCGATCCCGGTATTTTTACTATTCCTTGTCTATTCGGTAGTAACACCAACACTAGAGCTTTAGCTGACTTAGGTGATAGCATCAATTTGAGGCCCTTTTCTCTCTACGAGAAGCTAGACCTAGTAGAGCTTTCACCTACCCGAATGACATTATCCTTAGCCGATCGATCCGTTAAATACCCGAGGGGCATAGTAGAGAATTTGCTTGTCAAGGTCGACAAATTTGTGTTTCCCGCCTATTTCAAAATTCTTGATATGGAAGCGGATGAGAGAGTTCCCATTATCCTTGGTCGTCCTTTCTTGCGTACCGCTAAAGCACTCATTGACGTTTACGATGGTAAAATCACCCTTAGGGTTGGTGAAGAGAGAGTTACTTTTGACATAGATTGTTCCATGAACCACCCGAGTGGTTCGGATGACTATAGTGGACCTTTCCATTCCGTCTACTTCTTGAATTCGTTCATCTCATACATTTATCATTATTTAGAGTATATTAGCAGTGCGGACCTAGTGGTAGGAGAGAAGGTAGAGGAAGAGTTAAAGTTGGTAGATGAAGTTGAAGTAGAGGAAATTCCTTTAATTCCCGAACTGTTAGCCGTTAATGAGGACAGCACCCAACCCCCACCCTTAGAGCTTAAAGTACCTCCATCTCATTTAGAGTATGCTTTTCTAGGGGAGGGTTCCGAGCTACCCGCTATTATCTCATCACTATTGGAGGAAGAAGAGAAGTCGAGATTATTGGAGGTGTTGAAGGCCAACAAAGAGGCCATTGCTTGGAGGTTGTCCGACATCAAGGGCATAAGTTGTGACACCTGTGCCTCTACGACCATCAAACAAATACCAAATCAATGAAATATTGTATTTCATACTTGGGATTTGTATAAATATGTGTATCGTTTGCACATATCAATTCATGTTTGATTTCGAGCTTTAAATCGCTTTCTGGAAGGTTATACGCGATCTGATGCGTAAATATAACCATTTTAATGCAACAAACACTCCGTAATAGTGACATAGGCTTATACCTTAAATAACCATTACATAACTTAGAAATAAGTTTTAGATGGTTTGGTAAGCCGAAATCAAGTTTATTCGCTTATAGGGACTAATTTCGATAAACTGCGAAAGTATGCCGATTCGTACTGTAACGAACATTCCGGAACTTGATCATAAGTTAAATATGCCCTAAATATCCTTTACATAGCTTAGAAATAGGCTTTGAGGTGTTTGATGCGCAAAAATAAACTTTGTTGATCAATAGGGACTAAAAGCGTCAAAAAGTGCATAAGTTTGCATTTTCGCGCATATCTTACGTTCTGAATATATCCGGACATCCAAAAATTTATGTGATCATTAAAATATTTTATTTTAGTGATTGGCATTATAAAATTCCATTTGTCGCGTGATTTGGATCATTTTTCGCGTCCGTTCGTGTTTCGTCGTAATTAACCGAACAACGCAACCGTACGACCAAACAAACCGACATCCGATATGTTTTTGAGCATATTTCATGTTCCCTATGATTTAACATCATTTTGGAGCTTGGAAATGGGCTTGAAGGGTGTTAAAAGTGCCAAAAAATGACGAAAGAAAGTGCAGGGGCTAAATTGTCATTTTCTGAAAGTGCAGGTCTGATAGGCCCCTTACGGACCTTATGTGAGACCCCTTGCGGTCCGTATGCAGTGCCCAGATCAGAAGAAATGCAGAAACATTGAATCTAGCCAATACCACCTATTCCAATGGTTTTTAACCCCTGATTTTTTATTCTATGGACTGGTATTTGAGTACCCATTGTATTCTAAACCTTGGGCCCAAGTGTAAGGCCAAGATTGAAGCTCGTTTATCGAGGAACGATCCTAACGGTTGTGGAAATCTTATAAATACCCATCACTTCTCATTCATTCAGCTCACACCTTGCTCTAAATGGCTCTAAGTTGAAGCCTTAGCTTCATACCTGAGTATTTTAGATCAAGTCTCCATTGCTTAGACCTTTTGTGAGTATTCTTTCATGCTTTTATTGCTTTCTAAGCGTGAAAGTCAAATAGTGTTTGACTTTATGCTTTAACTAGTCTTTGGTCAATACGAAGTTCGTTTGAACTTCGCCACGTGAGTGTAATCACGATGGTCATAGTCCCTTGTGACTATACCTACTGATTACCACGTTGATTAGGTGTAGTGACGAGTCATAGTTTCGGTCAAAATGCGTATTTATGCATATTTTGCAACCAAACTATTTATGGGTATCAAAACCGTTTGTTTTGATACCAAACTTGTTTTCAAACTTCGTTAAACATGTTTTAACATGTTTAACTCGTCACTTTTAGATTAGTGCTTGTGTAGGGTCGTAAGATAAGCGGTCTAAACAACCGCTTAGACTTTCAAACCCGACCCGTTTGGTCGATCATTAAGATCCGACCAATCATGTTTAGTGACCATAGTTGTATAGGGAATATCCTTCCGAGATTATACCTTATGGTCACATAGTTTAAGTAGTTGTATGATAAGTAGTTTATATGCCTTAGGAAAATGACCAAAATGCCCTTTTCATGCATAATTGGATTTTAAGCATATGTAACTTAAACTTTTCTCATTTAACTGATTATGCAACATATTTAGACATGTTTAGGCATATAATACTTGTCATAGGACTAGTTAGGCGTTCCGAACGCGTTTTACGCGAACGACGCGTTAAAGTAGCGAAAGCTAACTTAATGAGTTTTAACGGGTCGAAAGCACTTAGGATAGGTTTCGTTTTAGAATGTAGGATTTGTTAAACCATATTACATGAGTCCCTACACTCATTTGGTTTACGAAACCTCATTTTATCCGATCCTCCGATTTAGGTCCATTTATTGACATAGTTACCTATATTAGGTGCCGTTTGATTTCCGTGATCCCTCTAGCATTGCTTGGTTGTTAGTCAAGACTTCTAAGCATCTTCAAGTGAGTACATAGACCCCTCTTTTACTGTTTTCAAATGTTTTGGGGTGAAACACATGTGCCTACTTGTTACTTTCGTGCTTTTCATGTTTTTATATCATATGCTTGTTATGTTTAATAGTACACCTATAGTACATGATTTCATTATGTTTTGCTATGTATGTTCACTTAGCATGCTAGCACATTGATTTTCATAATTACATTTTGTCGCATATGTTCATCCCGCATATGGACACATTGTTTTACATTTTGAACCGTTTGTAACCGTTTGATTGTTGTGAACCATTTGTAACCGTTTGAATTGTGTGAACCATTTATAACCGTTTGATTTGTGTGAAACGTTTGTAACCTTTTGAATTGTGTGAACCGTTTGTAACCGTTTGATTTGTGTGAACCGTTTGATTTGTGTGAACCTTTGTAACTGTTTGATTTATGTGAACCGTTTGATACTGTTTGAACCGTTGGGTTAGGGAAGTGATTAGGTAACGGGGCGGGTGTAATGTGTTAAAATCATGGTGGATACGCCGCTGGTACTTCCTATATATAAGTGCTTTTAACACATTATATATCGTTGCATTATCTAGATCACTTGGGCAAGGTTATCAAAAAAAGTTATATTACGAGGTTTTTCTAACAATATAAAACATTCGAGTTTTACTATAAAAACAATTTACGCTTTGAGTTTACTTAAACAAATGTTTTGGAGTTAAGATTCATGGTATCGAGGTTTTATAAAACAAATCGGTTTTGACTTAGTTATTTCAATTTACATTACAAACATTTTACAAAACTTGGTTTTCTAATTATCAATTTACAAAGGTGTTTAAGTTATATTTTCAAAACATAAACGAGCCATGAATCGGACACTCACATAAAACCTATGTACTCGCCGGCATTTTTATGCTGACGTATTTTCACATGTGTTTCAGGTACCATAGTTTGTGATGTTTGATGATGATATTGATGTATGCTCACATAGGAACGGACGAGGCCTTAGTGACTTAATACCAATAAAAGTCTACTTGTTCATATTTTGTTTCTAATTTCAATGTAATGTAATACTTTTAATTCAATAAAACAAAACTTCAATCCATGTGTTATGAAACAATGATTCTGTTACAACACTCCCCGACGTTTCCGCCACGATTCGTTGTTTTTCGTGGTCGGGGTGTGACATAAGCCTTTCCTATTGCACCCACCGGATACAAATAGAGGATGATTTCAAACTGGTGGTGCAACCTCAAAGGCGGCTCAACCCCAATATGCAAGATGTACTGAAGAAGGAGGTTCTTAAACTCCTAAATGTCGGGATGGTATATCCCATCTCTGATTCGCCTTGGGTTAGTCCTACTCAGGTTGTCCCTAAGAAGGGAGCGATGGCTATTGTCATGAACGCAAAGAATGAGCTTATCCCTTCTCGTACGGTCATCGGGTGGCGTGTGTGCATAGACTACCGAAAGTTGAATGATGCCACCCAAAAAGACCACTTCCCATTGCCCTTCATCGATCAAATGTTGGAGCTTCTCACGGGTCAAAATTCTATTGTTTTCTCGATGGCTTTTTCGGGTACTTCCAGATCCCCATAGCACCAGAGGATCATGATAAGACCACTTTCACATGCCCCTATGGCACCTATGCGTACCGACGCATGCCATTTGGGTTGTCCAACGCTCCAGCTACTTTTCAGCAGTGCATGGTTGCCATATTTCAGGATATGATTGAGAGTTCCATGGAGGTTTTCATGGATGATTTTTCAGTATATGGTAACTCCTTTGATGCCTGTTTGAAGAATCTCGAGAGGATGTTGAAGTTGTGCGTTGAGACGAAGCTTATGCTAAACTGGGAGAAGTGTCACTTCATGGTGACGGAAGGTATTGTGTTAGGGCTTAAGATTTCTAGGGATGGTATGGAGGTAGATTGTGCGAAAATAGATACCATTAGTAGGTTACCTCCACCCACTAGTGTGAAGTCGGTTAGGAGATTTTTAGGCATGCGGGCTTCTATAGACGCTTTATTAGGGATTTCTCAAAAATTACTCACCCCATGACCCGTTTGCTAGAGAAAGATGTTCCATTCGTCTTTGACGGTGAGTGTCTTAAAGCCTTCAACTTCTTGAAGGAACAGCTTGTGAGTGCACCTATTCTTATCTCGCCCGATTGGAGTTTACCGTTTGAGCTCATGTGCGATGCGAGTGACTATGCCATTGGAGCGGTATTAGGACAAAGAAAGGATAAGCACTTCCATCCCATATACTACGCGAGCAAAACGCTAAATGATGCTCAAGAGAACTACACCACCACGGAGAAAGAACTCTTAGCCGTAGTATTTGCTTTCGACAAATTCCGCTCATACCTCGTTCTCTCCAAGACAATAGTTTTTACCGACCACTCCGCGTTGCGTTTTCTTTTTCAAAAGAAAGACGCTAAACCCTGACTCATTCGGTGGATTCTTTTGCTTAGTGAGTTTGATATAGAGATTAGAGACAAAAGAGGGGCCGAAAATGTTGCGGCCGATCATCTATCAGGTCTAGAGGACCCTAAGAGAGAAGAGATTCGTGAGGAGGAGATTGGAGACACATTCCCTCACGAGTTTATTGAGTTTGTAGAGGCCAAGAAAGAGGGATTGCCTTGGTTTTGTGACTTAGCAAATTATCTTTCTAGTGGCAATATTGTGAGAGGAATGACTACACAACAAAAGAGGAAATTCATTAGTGAGTTGAGAAAGTATGTGTGGGATGATCCTTTTCTCTTTAGAATTGGAGGGGATAGGATACTTAGATGGGGCGTATCGAGAGAGGAGGGTTGGAACATAATCAAACATGTGCATGAAGGTCTCGCGGGAGGACATCATGGTGCATATGCCACCGCTCAAAAGGTGTTTGATTGTGGCTTTTATTGGCCTAGCGTACTTCGAGATGCCGTAGAGTTCGTGAAGACATGTGATGCGTGTCAACGAACCGGAAACATTTCAGCCAAAGATGAGATGCCTCAAAACCCGATCCAAGTGTTAGAGGTTTTTTATGTTTGGGGCATTGATTTCATGGGATCCTTTCTCATCTCCAAAGGGAATCGTTACATACTCGTGGCAATTGACTATGTGTCTAAATGGGTTTAAGCTCAAGCTCTTCCCACAAATGAAGCCCGAGTAGTCTTCAAATTCCTTAAGAAGCTCTTTTCCCGATTCGGGACTCCTAAAGCCTTAATTAGTGATCGTGGCACTCACTTTTGCAATGCATTGATGGAGAAATTGCTTGCACGCTACGGAGTTACTCATCGTTTGTCTACCGCATATCATCCACAGACAAGTGGTCAAGTGGAGAATGCAAATCGTGGTATCAAACGTATCTTAGAGAAGACAGTTGGTAAGAATAGGAAGGATTGGTCCGACAAGCTAGACGATGCATTGTGGGCATTTCGAACCACCTACAAGACGCCTTTAGGAACTACACCATTTATGATCGTCTATGGAAAAGCTTGTCACCTTCCCGTAGAGCTGGAGCATCGAGCACTTTGGGCGTTAAAAATCGTTAATCTTGACATGACCGAAGCCGCTAGGAAGCGGTTCTTTCAAATCCATGAGCTTGAGGAGCTTAGGGATGCGGCTTATACTCGATTGTTGGGAATCAAGGAGAAGACGAAAGCTTCACATGATAGGAAGTTGAGAAAGGTTAAGGAATTTAGTAAGGGGGTTGAATACTTCTCTACAACTTAAGATTGAAATTGTTTGCGGGAAAGTTGAAGTCGAAGTGGTCGGGACCTTATATGGTTCACTACTGTTTTCGTACGGAGCAGTGGAGATTATGGATGAGTCAGATGGCCGAAGTTGGAAGGTGAATGGCCATCGGATGAAGCACTACATTAGAGGGGCAATAGACAAGACCGAGATGGAGGAAACTCCTCTCGAAATCCCATCCAAAGCCACCAATTAGTGTTTTGGGATGAAATCCCAAGTGTAGAGTATGTACCGTATTGTAATTTCGTTAATTTTCGTATTTCTCGTAGTTTTTCGTGTCTTTGTTTTGTGTGTTTGAGTAATTTTGCAGGAATCATACCATTGAGGAGCTGAATTTGCGAAGAAAACGACATTCCAAGTAAGTCCCAATACTTAGAAAAAATTTAGGATGGTTTGGGGAAGGTTTGGTAACACTTGGAAAATTTTCTAAGGCATAAAACTGGAATTTTTACGCACCTTTCTGTCCAAAACCTGCCCTCGCGTCGCGCCACACTAACATAACACCCTGGTGGAGCTACGCCACCCCTAGGTCCATAAAACCACTTGTGAACCCCCCTGTGGCGCTACGCTACCACCTCTGAGCCCACCAGTCACGCCACGCGACCCCTCACCTGAACCTGTCATCCTGAACCGTGCTGTGGCGATACACCACAGCTTCCATACATTATCCTGGCGGCACGAAACAACACTAAATGTCGTTTAAAAGCCTATCTTTAAAGCTTTCATCCCAAATGTCACCAAACCCCTTTCTCCTAAACCCTACCGCCGAACACCACTATAACCACCATATCTCCACCGTCACACCCCCACATCTCACCATGAAACCACCTTTGTGACCGAAATCGGCCGCTGAACAAAACCCACCGAACATCATCTCCTTAAAACCACTGATTCTCTTTCTCAGGCTACCCACAAGTTCACAAAAAATCATTCCTTTTTCTTCCGAATTTCAGCGATTCAGGTACGTTTCTATGCATTATTCTCTTATATGTGTTGATTAGAGCATTGTGTGAGTCCGTAGTATGTTGAGTCAGTCTTGTTCTTGTCGGTTCAGTTGTAGATCAGTCGAGTCGAGTCATGAGTGTCGAGTCTTGTTGAGTCAGTTGTGTCATGTGTCTGGTCAATTTTTCGGCCCAGTGACGAGTCAAGTTAGGTGACGACAGCCATTGGTATGTGTTAACTTCATGTTTTCGGAAAAAAGAGGTTACGGCATGGGATTGGTTTGGGTATGTCAATATTTGCAGGTTGCGGATGGCTCGGTTTAGGGTATGCGTGCTATGTTTATCATATCTTAGGCTCGGGCTTGCAAAAATTAAGTGTGGGGATTCGGTTGGGTGAATATTTGAGCTAAAAATCAGATTTATTCATTGTTTTGAACCGTTTCACTAACGCATACTAAAGTGTTCAACTTTAATGTGGTTTACACTCAATTTTGGTATTGGTTTGTGTTTGGTTTCGGGGTATAGATGTTTGTCTGGTTGGATATGGGAGTTGATATTGTTGAATTTAGTGTTTGGTGTGGGATATTGACACATAAAGTTCCAATCTTGCATATGAAACAAAATTTTTGCAAACGGGAAACCCTCCTTTAACTAGGCGGACTTTTTCAATCGCTAAAATTTTGGTTTTAAAACTAAAAATCAACAAAATTTAAGCGAGGTTGGACTTCAATGTCTTGGTTAGGCACCCGATTTAATTGCGGACAATTAAAGTGCCGAGGGGAGTAGTGTACATTGAGTCCAGTTTAGTGTCTTTGTGTCGTTTTAGTCAAGTTTTAGTATAGTTTGAGTCGTATTTAGTTGTTTCTTGGGATTACTTGCACGTACAAGTGATTTAGGCTCGCCCGTACTCAATCTCCATTCGGGCGAGTTTACCTATCACTTAGCATTTGTAAAAAGGTAACCCTTTTGTTTCAGAATTAGCCGCGAATGAAATGCTATACGGCTATTCTTAGTTTTAGAAAAAACAGTTTTTATAAAAGTCCAAAAAAAATATAAAAATTTCAAAAAAAATTAAAAATACCAAAATTAGTTTGTTATTACTGATTGTTTGCTTGTTTTGTCTTGTTTAATATCTGTTTTGCAGACATGGCTAGTAGTTCACGCAGCGATAGGGCCCGGAAGAGGGCCGCGGGTCAGACTGTACCACAACAGGACCCGATTGATCCGATTCCTCAGGAGATCCAGATTATTCAGATAGCTGCTGACGATCCAAAACTGAGAAAGA
>JARYGA010052315.1:0-24302 GCA_030545235.1 Helianthus tuberosus | reverse complement strand
CCTTGGGGCTTTATAAGGACACATCAGCGCCACGTAGGCGCCACGTCAGCCAAGGGAGCTTTATAACCCCCCCTTTAACATGGAGGGTGTGGTGGGCGCTATAGAGAAAAAAAAAATAAAAAAAATAAAAATTTTTGATTGGTTTAAATAAGTGAGTCCCACCTGATAACCCCCCTTCTTCAAGTTAACATGATGGAGCCCCATGGGTGGCGCCCCCCTTTGAATTTGAGGGTATGGAAGATGGCACATGTTGGGCGCTATATTTGGCTTAGCTGGAAGGGTGGCGCCCCCCACACCCTCCAGCCTTACAATGTACTAAAAATATTCAACATAGGTTGTATTTTCTGGGCCAAAACTATTCATCTCTCGGAGAGATTTAAAAGTCAATGGGATTTTTATGGTTAAATTTTTTTTAGGCACACATAAAAGATAAACAAATTAAATTAAAACATATAACATTAGATATATATATTAGATAAATAGTGTTAAACCATAAACTAATCAGAAAAAGCTAAAAACATACATCATATTCTATTACATGAATCGTAAACGTATCACATAAATTGTTAAGTCATAACATAGAACATTATATAAAGAGTGCTCGACCTTAAACCCTGAAAACAACCAAATGTCAAATCCATTGATTGGAGTTTCACTTGTAGTTCGAAAACATAAATTTTCTAGTCAGATACGTCTTCATTGTTGGTAAAATGTACTAGCGCATTTTCACTTGACTCTGCATTTTGGGTCAGTACTGCCATCGCGTTTCCTTACATCTATACATATTGGTCTCCACTAGTAACTACATTATTAGCCATTAAGCCAGCTGTCAAACCCGTTTTTTTCTCCAGCTCATTGTTCTTAAAACTCTCATTTCCTACTTTAACCAATTATGAATCTGTCAAAGATGGAGGAAATTGTCACACCCCAACCGATGGCGGAATCATCGGGGCGAGGCACTAGGCGAATCAGATTGCTCAAGAGAATCCATAACAACAAAATTGCGACAGTATTTATTACACTTGTTATCCCATACTAACAAATAATACAATCACATAAGTCATCACAGATTTCTTGTCCTCTCGAACAATACAAATCCGACAACATAGATTTTAGGTGAGTTTCTAGACTTCCTCGCTTGATTTGATGTAGACTGCGACTAAACCTGCAACATACGTTAAAATAATGTCAATACAAAAGTATTGGCGAGCATACAAGTTTGATATGTAATAGTGTAATAGGTAAAAGCTGCGAATTTCCACATACATAAACGTAATACACGACATATATACTCACAAAACTGATACTACCAGCTAAGTCCTCGAGCTGCGATTGCGATTGCTAAACTAGACCCCGTCGGGTGCAATAGTACTATACTAGTCATGGTGGGACGTCGCGAGTATAAGTCCTAGCACATATGTAACTAGCATCACGTATAACTATGCACGTAAGTCATTCGCAAGTGATAAGTAGTTTAAGCATTTGATGTAATTCGATTTTATAGCAACGTATGTTACACACAAAAGTGCAAAAGCAAAAAGGGTTCAAGTATACTTACAGTCGGTGCTCAGCAAGCAGCAACTTGGTTGGATTGAAGGGAGCGCGTGTGAGATTACCCTGATTACAGATCGATAGCGTAAGCGTTGAATAGTGCGCGAAACGGAGCAAGGTGTCAATGGATCGGGAAGTACTCCGATTGGATGGCAATCCGATCGAGTGGTCGGTCGATCGGATGACAATCCGTTCGGATGGTCATTCGATCGGGTGACCATTCGATTGGATTGCTACCTCATTGGGAAAGATGTGTTTGTGTATGATGGTTTGCCTTTTGAAGTTTTCGTTGTAGCATTTTGAAAACAGAGAAGTATCTCTACCTTTCAGGTCGGTCGATCGAACGGCCGGTCGATCGGGTGGCAACGCGATCGGGTGGCTGTTCGATCGGACGGTGATCCGATTGGTAAGACACTTTGGTTGCTGATAAGTTCACAGCAGACTGGTCGCTCGATCGGGTGGAAATCCGATCGGGTAACAATCCGTTGGAACTGATGTGTGATGAGGATTTGTAAAACGTTTAAGTGTTGAGGATCCAAAAGTCAGCCGATCGGATGGTCGTTCGATCGGACGGCAATCCGTTCGTTGTTCAGATCCTTGAATGTTTGAAAATTTGTTTAAGTCTTGACCCCAAGTGCACCCCGACCGGATTGCAGGTCGATCGGGTGGCAGTCCGATCGGACGGCAATCCGATCGGACGGTAACCCGTCCCGCAATCTTATCGTTTTACATCTTGGCTATTTCGTTAAGTTTTTGCGATTTGATCGAGACGTTTCGACTATGAGCTAAACAATGGAACTCCACCAGGTCCGAGTCACCGGATCAGATAGGAATCACCCCGTCCGATAAGTTAACTATTCTCGATGGTTATTCTTGTTTAACACGACAAGCCGGTTATCTCGTCGATAGGAACCAGTTCTCAAACCGACACTTCACTATAGGAAAAGTAGAAGGTCTGTACGAGCTCTGTTGCTACCGGTTTCGAGTGATAAGTTAGGAAAGTTTGAAGAAAAACTTAGAAAACTTTGATTCAGCTTAGATTTGTGCGAGTTTATTGTTTATTCTCCGTGGAATCCATCATATTTGGACTGTTCTTGATGAGATGAGGTCACACTTCATTGTTCCTAAGAACTTCATGATGACATCACCTTAGAACGGCTCAAATCCAAAGATTTAACGGTGAAGAAGTGAGATTTGATAGTGAGAAAGATGAAGGAGAGCGTGTAGATCATAGAAGTACAAGATTTGAGGTAGAAACTTACAAGAATTGCGAGAAATCGAGAGAAAATGGCGAGAAGGTGTCTGGTCGAGAGAGAGCAGTCACATCAACTGTTGTTGATGTGACAAGTGGGGTATTTATAGGCAAAGGAGGAGAAAGGCGGTGCAGTGCATCGGATCAGATGGCTGTCCGATCGGTTGGCTGTCCGATCGGATGGCCATTCGTTCAAACGCCTCAGGCGAGCTGAGTTTTGGCGTTCCGTTTCGATTGTTAAGCGTTGCGATAGTTTGGTTACACATTCTCATCCACATTTTCATATATTTATTATAATTAGCCACGTTGGTTCGTATATACATATCCATATTTCAAAGTTGTGATACAATAACCGGGTTTCGTTTCGAATATGCGATACTTTGCGACGCTTCACGGTTATCAAGGAGGGTAGAATAGGTCCTCACTCAACGTCATCGTGAACGTTAATGTGTGTGATGCGATGTGCATTTTGAGTAATGAGTTGCACTGCGACACATCACGGCTATCAAGGAGGGTAGAATTGGTGCTCACTCGACATCTTCGTGGTTGTCAGCAAGTACAATGTGATGTGATAGTGATAAAGTACCCGAATTTATGCGAAAATACTGCGATATAGTGATATATGCGATATAGGTACATTATGATCCGAATATCTAGTGCTAGGCGTAACGAGTATTACGAGTAGTAACAACGCACGAACGTGGGGGTTGTTACAGAAATGGACGGCGTGGAGTAAATGAAACAAATTCGTATTGTTAAAGAAGCTGCCAAATACGTTTGTTGACAACATGAATTTCGTGTTGTTACTGAAGTAGTATCATAAGCATTTTTGGTAAAGTTTAATCGGTAATGGGGTTGGAGATTCTCATAGTAGTTCATCGTTTTCACACTCGTATGACCTAATCTTTGTATCGTAGTCAAATTGGTAGTTCCACCACATGAAAATTTCACATTCATTCTTGATAATAATAACTTCATCACCCAAAATCTGCTCCAAACTTTTTACAATGGTAAAAAAAAAGATAACAATATGGGAAACAACTAACAATACAGGTTAATTGGGTTAACCCGATTCTCCATAAACCTACTCAATTATCAATCCGTAAACCACATTCGGTTTGGGTGTCAACATTATTCAAGTTTGGAATATTTGAGATTGGGTTATTCGGGTTAAAATCCCACCCCTACAGGCTTCTTACTTAATCGCGCGAGGAAATAATTCTTAGTTGTTAATATTAATACTAGTGTATATATAATTCGACTATAGTCCTTTTTAACTATTGATATTAAGGATCTTACGAAGTTTTGATCTTACAAATATGTTATATCGTTTAACGGATAATGGTACATCTGTGCCTCATTCTACTCCATTCTACTATCGAGACATTAAAAGGTTGTCTACTTTGATACATAACCAATTTCTAAACCACACTAAGCTTTGGTTTACCATTTGTGATCACACCATGGTTATATCATAAAGTGTTGGTAAATCTATGTATATGACCACTTGTGACTAGTCTTCTTGTATCACTTTGGTGTATATAAACCTTGTACGTTAATTTGTAATACTTGTAACTTTATTCAAATAGTGTGTTTATACTTTTGTTTTTTTATGATTATTTTTCATGAATATAAGCATTTAGTATTGAATAACTTGAGTTTTGAACTTGTGTATGTATATGTTTGCCCAATGTGATCTTTGCATACATTTCGGGTTTGTATGATCTATATACAAACAAACGTGGTTGTCGCACAAAACAAGTTAGATAGAGTTTTCAAAACATTAAGTTGTCTTGGTTGATGTGTAATTCCGAATTCATAAAAGTCATAGTAATCATGGAATTGGCTTTTATTGTAACATCCGCCCAAAAACAGATCGATCGGGATTTCAAAACCGGACCTTCTTTAAAAAAGCGTGTGTGTATGTGTGTGTGTGTGTGTGTGTATATATATATATATAGGGTCAGTGTTTAGAGAGAATGGTGAGAACGATTTTGGAGTTGACATGTGACATTGATGCTAAATTACACTAAGGGGTAATATTGTCAAAAAACCCACACACGTGAACTGGGTGTTCAAATAAAACGCTATAATGTAGGACCGAGTTTCGTGACCGAAACCGTGATTCGTGTGATTATGTTCATAGACGGGAGAGATTAGATATGATAAACAAACAACTTTGTATTAATCCGGTAGTATAACATTACAAATCGGCCCGATTACAAGATAACCGAACTAATACCAAAGAAGTATACATCCGGGGAGAGACCAAGTGGTGATCTCTCCCGGTGAGGTCTCAAACCTCCACTAACTCCCACTTTGCAAATGACAAAGTGTTGGTATTTATACCCAACACAGGTTGTAAGGTCGAAGGATCTAACAGACCGATCGATAGATCATCTGTCGATCACCAAGCCATCGAAGGATCCACATATACTTCGAAGGATGGCATATCCTTCGAAGTCCATGATATCTTTCGAGCTCATCGAAGGAGATACACTATCCTTCGATGCCTTATCCTTCGACACAAAACATTTGTCTAGCAAAACCCACACGGTCAACCGAATAACCCTCTCATTTGACCACTTCAAACGAGCGGGTCTATACACGTTCGATAGACCGTTTCACTAACTATTACAAATTCAGCGTAAAATAATAACTAATCTATTCGACAAGCATCGGACACAAAATCTGCATCAACAAATTCCCCCTTGTCCGTTGCTGTCGAATGCTGAAAATGCAACTGCAATCGATCTTCAGTCAAGTATTCATCTTCTCTGTGTTAACAAATTCCCCCTTGACCGATGATCCAGGTAAGTAGTATCTTGACGCTCCTTGTATAATATTTCCCCCTTAAAGTACGCGTATCCGTGTTGGGTGTTGTGCAATTTCCTCAATTGACCGATCTTCCGCTGATCTTCCAATACTCCAACCGGCATTTGATAAGGGTTCCAATCTTTAAGAACTGCATCAAGTCTTGATCTTGTCATAAGAACTCTATTTCATACAAGCATACTACATTGATAGAGATTTCTGGTGAACTGTCTTCTGTAAACCGTCTTTGTGGAATCGACCAAGTAATGCACTTTAATCTTCAGCATCAACACTCAGGAAAGTCAGCTAGACCAAGTGTATCCCTTGCAAGCTCAACCAGCATGCTTAGTTGAACTACATCCAGATCTCATTGTCTCGCCTTTGTGAAGTTGACCACGTAATGCACTACGGATCTTCAGCATCAGTACTCAGGAAGTCAGCTAGACCAAGTACATCGTTTGCAAACTCAACGAATTGAGTTACCCCCAGATCCCTGTAAAATCCCAAAGAAACATCAAACCCAAAACCGAATCCTGCAGGTCTTCAGCCTTGAACTATCAGCTTTCATTAAGATTCCCCAGCTCTTCAGTGAACAGCGCTTTTGTAACTACTGTAGACTTTAGAAACCTGTATTTTTCCATGCAAAACCCTTCACGCTGGCTGGAGAATTAATTAAAATCCTCAAATATGTGTATGTGCAAAACATTCCACGCCGAACCGATTGTATCACCAGAAAATCACAAACTCTACCACCTGTGATTGCGTTTAGAAATTTACCGAAGAAATTCAACATTTGAAAATTTTTATCCCCCCATTTCTTTGGTAAAATCTCTAAACCTTAACAGATTCTCTCCACTTCAAAGAAACTGTCGTCAAATGTTCACCAATTCCCTCCACTAAGCGGAACTGTCGTCAATCTTCATTGAATGTTCTCGGTTCCGAAAAATCACGAAAACGACTTTCTTCTTTGCATATTCTAGTTGAATAAGAACGTCCCCTGGTACCCCTTAGGATCCGACTTGTATCCCTCCAAAGACTTTGTGAACTCGTTAGGACCGGTATTGACATTCTAGGTTCATTCATTCGTTACCAAATGCGAGAATATGACAATAAACAAAAAGATTTCTTCGTTGCATATTCTAGTTGATAAGGAAATTTCGCCTAGTACCCCGTAGGATCCGACTTGTATCCCTCCAAAGACTTTGTGAACTCGTTAGGACCGGTATTGACGTTCCAGGTTCATACGTTCGTTTTCAAATGCGAGAATATGACAATAAACAAAATGCTTTCGAACATTTACGAATAACCGATAACAATCATAAACATTGACGTGCGGAAGTGAACATACCGTTTTGTTTTTGGCCCATAATAGTCGCGTCACCATTTTTGACATTTGCATCGGTAACCGTGACTACCCCACATTTTTAAAAAATAATCAAGTTCTCATCATTTTTTTTTAAATCAAAATGTTTTCATCATTCCGCATCATCCCGCGTGCTTCCGAACCCGTACGTATTTGACGTTGACATTTAGAGGCACGGTACAAATAAACTTCGCGAACACCCGACCCGACTCCAAGTGAATTAAATGAGCAACCCCAACAATCTGTCTGATCTCATAAAATTCCACAACATCTGGCTCCTTCGAAACATCTGGATCCTTCGATACACAACAACTCCAGCAGCTCTTTTCTCTGGATCCTTCGAAACATCTGGATCCTTCGAAACAGAAGATATATGCTGGATCCTTCGATACACAACATCGAAATTGTTGATGATCCTTCGAAGTATATATCTTTCGAAGTTGTTGGAGACCTTCGAAGTCTGTCTCATCTTTCGAAGTTGATGATCCTTCGAAACACCTTCGAAGTTGGACATGGCTGATCCTTCGTACACTACTGATCTTCAAGGCTGATCCTTCGAATATATCCTTCGGGGAGAGGATGATCCTTCGAAATTATCTTTCGAAGTTGAGGGTGAGGATTATCCTTCGAATATATCTGTCTGATCTTTCGAAGTTGTTGAAAAGATGACCCTTCGAAAACCTCAAGATGACCCTTCGAAAAACTGTTTGATCTTTCGAAGTTCCTTACATCTTTCGGGGTACCTTTACATCTTTCGAAATATGAAGCTGCCAAGAACATCAAGAACACAGCCTCTGTGTAAATCTGCAGATTTGATGAAAACACTTTGTATACAGTTTTTGATGATGATAACTTGAATGTTTATGTGAAAAACATAAAACCCAACACTCGTTTCAGCACAGATCTGAATATTCGGGTCCAGATCTGAGTTTTTCTTGATTTTCACCATTTTTACATCTTGAACAAAAAGCACAAAAATCACAGATCTAGAGCACATGTGACTTAGTAAACGGTTAGATTTACTAAATCGGGCACCATGGCTCTGATACCAATTGTAGGACCGAGTTTCGTGACCGAAACCGTGATTCGTGTGATTATGTTCATAGACGGGAGAGATTAGATATGATAAACAAACAACTTTGTATTAATCCGGTAGTATAACATTACAAATCGGCCCGATTACAAGATAACCGAACTAATACCAAAGAAGTATACATCCGGGGAGAGACCAAGTGGTGATCTCTCCCGGTGAGGTCTCAAACCTCCACTAACTCCCACTTTGCAAATGACAAAGTGTTGGTATTTATACCCAACACAGGTTGTAAGGTCGAAGGATCTAACAGACCGATCGATAGATCATCTGTCGATCACCAAGCCATCGAAGGATCCACATATACTTCGAAGGATGGCATATCCTTCGAAGTCCATGATATCTTTCGAGCTCATCGAAGGAGATACACTATCCTTCGATGCCTTATCCTTCGACACAAAACATTTGTCTAGCAAAACCCACACGGTCAACCGAATAACCCTCTCGTTTGACCACTTCAAACGAGCGGGTCTATACACGTTCGATAGACCGTTTCACTAACTATTACAAATTCAGCGTAAAATAATAACTAATCTATTCGACAAGCATCGGACACAAAATATGTATCAACAAACTCCCCCTTGGACGCTACTCGTGAGGTTCAACTTCCATGTCTTCCACGTCGGAGGATCTTCAAAGTCTTCACGCGTCGTAAGTAGAAAGTGTATCAACAAACTCCCCTTTTTGATTAGGTAGTGTGTCAATAAACTCCCCCTTAGATTGAACTCTCCATTGAGTCATGCTCGTGAATCTTTTGACTTGTCAATTCTTCAGATCCTTGTGGTGTTGATGAAGGGTCAGCGGCAACTAGATCATTTTATCCTTTGAGTGCCTCCACTTCGTGTCTTCATTCCAAAGCTTGTCATTGAACATGTTCTCCTCGCCTTTAGCATCTGCACATGCAAGAAAGCTAAACGCATAATGAGAACAACCGCTTGGAATATAGTTAACATTTAAACAAACGACACATATGAGATCAAATCTCAATCAAACACCGACCGACAATATTTTGAAAGTTTAGAAAAATATTCAATTTTAATCCTTTAACTTTCAAAACTTGTTAACTTCGACTGTTTATGAAGATGCAATTGTTTTCCGGCTTACGATCAGGATTTTGGGTAGGATAGACTCGAGTTCCAACATCAGTCAATCAAAAATAAACTAGAAGCAAAATCTTTTTGGATTTTATAAAGTTTATATTAAAACACACCTAAAATCTTTTTGGAATTTTTCATTTTTCAAACGTAAAGACGGAAAACAATAAATAAATATATACAAGATGCATAGACTGAAAACAGTAAATAAATATCTACAGACATTCTTTTTGCGAGTTTCGAGGGTAAGAGAATCATATCAGTGTACGGTCATGCCAAAACGCTCTTTTTGTTCAATTAGTTAACATTAAGATAAGCATCCTATAACAATTATCGGTATTGTTGTCCACTTAAGCTCAACTTATCATTAGTAATCATGGCGAGGGGATACGTTAAGGTATGAATTATACTTACCGACCGGTGTTCATCCACATCACGACACATTCCCGTATCAAGGTATGCACGAGGGTTCATCTTACCGGTGAGTATACCGATTATCATCTGTTTGACCGTATATGATGTGAGATTCTCACTTATTTTGATTTGAAAATGTAACGACTCTCATCAAAAGTCATAATTATTAAATTAATTGGACCAATAGGAAACCCTAATTGAGACACCCAAGTAATTCTGTGCAAACCCTAGAATTTTCATAATTTTCAGAATCAGGATTAGGGCCCCTAAAACTCAGGGGGGGCATTCCCTAGTTGATGATTATCTAATTTTGCGTGCTCAAGAAGTTGAAATTTATGATATCGTCGACTCAGCAAGACTGGAAACACACGTGGCAAGCATATAGTGAAAATAGAACCCATACGATGCGCAGACTATATATGGCCTACGATGCGCAGCCAGCTTAAGAACCCATACGATGCGCAGGGTGTTTTATGCATACGGTGCGCAGGGGTACCATACGATGCGTATGGCATCTTTAGCCTACGATGCGCAGGGCAGACCAAATTTCACCTATAAATAGAGGACCTTGGCATTCGCTTTCTGGTGTTAAAACGACGAGAGAATTCATAAAATTCTTCGAGTTGTTGTCTGTTTACTTCAATTAACACACACGAATCTTCAATTAAGCATAGCGGGGTGCTGCAGAACAGGGTATTAACTTAATCGCTATTACGATTCATTGTCCGATCGATCCATATATCCAATGGATGTTTAAGTGCCGCCCACATTAGGGTTATACTTTATTGTTCGTCATTAATTTGACGGATTGTCGTTAATTCGATAGGTAAAGTATTATACTTTGTCGTTCGTTGTTAATTCAACGGATCATCGTTAATTCGATGGATGAAGTATTGCACTTTGTCATTTGTTGTGAGAATATGATCTCGTGAGTTATCGTAAAATGCTATATTAAGTTACTTACCTAGTTCATGTGCATTAGGTTAAAAAGGCTAATCAATAGGCTAGGCTCTGCTCAAATTAAATCTGCAATATATCAAAGGATTATCTGTAGACTAAGCTTTGCCCGTAGAAATCTGCAATGTGAGTTCATTTCTCTTTTCTCACAGTTTGTGAGTCTATTATATTTTCTCACAAGTTTTATCACCTTTTTGTGAAACAATTATATTTACAAAGGTTTTCCAGAATCCTAAATAGTTACCAGTTATACTTACAGTGATTAAGTTTTTATATTAACTACTGGTATGAAAGATTTTATATATTATTTGATTCTTATTATTAATTACCAGAAAGTGAGTTAATATTATCATGATTACAAATAACAGTGGAAATTATGCATTTTACTAAGATTATATTTTAGTCTTAGTCACATTGAAATATTAAATAATGATATTACAATTATTTAATTATCATATTTGATAAGTTATATTAATTTGACATAAATTGATATATGTCATTATCTGGATTAAATGGTTTGATGCCAAAAGTATATATTTGACAAAGAAATGTCATGGGACACAATTATGTCCAAAGACACGGGTTGAGAGAATAATCAACAGTGTTATGAATAGAAATTACTAGTTGAGAGAATGATCAACAGTAATATAATCTGAGTTACTAGTTGAAAGAATGATCAACAGTGACATGACCGAAAGCACTAGTTGAAAGAATGATCAACAGTGTTATAGAATCACTAGTTGAAAGAATGATCAATAGTGATATGACCAGAATCATTAATTGAAAGAATAATTAATATTGATATGATTATAGTCACAGGAATCGCCTAGTGACAGATAAATTGAATAATAGTCAAATACATTTAATTGATGAATTCACTATCAGACTAAAGTGAAGTCAATAATTGATATGATTACTGTTACATTGGAACTGTCATTATTTAACAAATACTGAGTGAATTGGGTAAATAGAAAAACCTTAATACTGTAAGGTATAACAATATATTTATAAAATGGAATGAATTCACTCAGTGTTATCGCTGACAAAACCTTTTTCAAACATTTTTCAGGTAAATGGAATAAGAGCTGGATACGACACTGAAAGGCTTCAAGAAGTGGCTTATTTTATTTAAATCAAATTAAGAAATATTGTAAACAAAATTCACATTATAAAACATGGGTTTATCCCATCTCTTTTAAATAAAAATCCGGTGTTTTCTAAACTCTGATATTTTTCCTAACTCACGGTCCTGATGAAATTTCCGCTGCAACGTTTTTTAAAAACCGGTACCGCTGGACTGTTCACGGCACCCGATTCCGTCCAGGGTGGGTCGGGGGTCGTGACAGAAAACAAGCCCTATGTGATAGAATCACTTATTGATGAGGACTTGATTTTCATATGCATGAGGGCACAGGAGCAAGTCCGTGAACAGGTCAGTACTTTCGTACAGCAGAGAGACGAACTTGACTCCCGGATAAATGTGATATATTATCACTTATTTGTTTGGACATGTGATTGTTTATCACTTATTGAGGTCGAATGCAATATGTACACGTATGTATAGTATCATGGAAGATCTAGACTTGCGTCCCCGTTATTTTTCGGTAAAAGATACAACCATGATACCCAGATGATAAGCAGCATAAAGACCGAATATCTCAGAACCTCGGCAATCTCTCAAACGAAATTTCGGTACTAAGACCATATGCCAATGAATGGTTCCCACCTGGTCTTCAGTCTATTTAAGTTTATATCACCCTGCACACTTTAAAACGATTGTGAGCCTACCGATACATCTTATATAGAGCTGCTTATCGCTTTTCAATTTAAGGTTTAAAGAGGTTTGGATAGACCACTGATGTACTATCATTTTCTCTTTTGCTCGCCAGGAAACTCATTTTTGTTTTTCTATTGTTTTTGTGCTTTTGAAATTTTTTTTTGATGTTTTTGGATTTTTCAAATTTTGGATTTACTCCCCCTAAAATCAACAAATCTGCATCAACATATAAAAACACCAAATTCAGAAAAAACGCCATGAAAATACCCAGTTAAAACGCCATAAACACTCAGCTCAGAAAAACGCCATGAAAAACTCAGTTTAAAACGTCATAAAACACTTAGTTCAGAAAAACGCCAAGAAAATACCTAGTCAAAACACCATAAAAACACATAGTTCAGAAAAACGCCATAAAAATAACTAGTCTAAAACGCCATAAAACACCCAGTTCAGAAAAAAAAGCCATAAAACCCATTTCATTTTTTTCGAAAAGTATATAAATAGTATACTCGTTGGAAAGATAAAAAAACGCTGAGTTTTATAGTGTAGTTTTTTTAGAAAAATAATCACGTATAAAAAAGTTATTGGCGTTTAAATATGATGGGGGAAAATGGCATGTGATTAGCATGTGCATCCTTGTTTGGATCTTCCAATTTTACCCCTCCTGGTACTTATAAGGTTCCCATTATTTACAAAAATGTCACCGCATCATCCTAGCCACAAATCACAAAGATCCAATGGCTGAAAATCGTTCTCGCTGTTCTCGCACTTCAAATCATTCTCTCCTGATCCCATTCATATATATATATATATATATATAAAATAAATAGAATATAGGAATTTTAATTGTTTCATTTTATTTATTCATTATTGTCATCGCGTATCGTGTTAGGTTAAACACATAATTTAAAACGATAAATTTATAAAGGTCCTTAGTTAATTCAGTTAAATTTATATAAGGGAAGAGTTAACGGAGGTAACTATGTTAGTTAATTTGAAATTGTAAGTTTAGGGGTTAGTTTGTAATTAATGAAAACTAGATCATAACACATACTAATTAACCTGGTTAGTTTATTATGTTGGATCATGCCAACTCGGTTAGTATAATTAATTAGTTTATTAGTTAATACATTAAGTAATATAAATTTGTTTGGTAATCGTAAATCAGGTTGGCTTATATTTATATATATAGAAAAAGTATATCGTACATTACGGCTTAACGTAATTCACGTACAACAACTAGCGTGATTAATGTTTTCAATATGCGTGATTATTGTGTTTCAACACGCGTGATTTTGAAATTTCGAGTTATAACGTGCGTGATTTTAAAATGAACGTGCGTAATTACATGTCGTACGTGATGTACGTTAAGCCGTAATGTACGTTAACCTTATATATATAAATATATATATTTATATAGGGTAAGGTTCATGCGAGAACCACCTTTATTGCGAGAACCAATGTGAACACAACCTAAAATAGCTAAAAAAACGTAAAAAAAACTAACCCCCACCCCCCCCCCCCCCCAAAAAAAACCTAAACCCCCTCCCCCCAAAAACCTAAACCCCCCCCCCCCCCCCAAGCTAAAATGCTAAAAATTAAACCCCCATAAAACCTAAAAAAATCTAATTTTTTTTAATATTTTTTATGTTAAAATCGCTACTTTTAGTAGCAAAAAAAATAAAAAAAAAGTTTTTTTTTCTACTAAAAGTAGCGATTTTAACATAAAAATATTAAAAAAAAATTGTGTGTTTTTTAGCTATTTTTAGGCATTTTTGGTTGTGTTCACATTGGTTCTCGTGGTTCTCGCAATAAGGGGTGGTTCCTAACGGATCTTTGTCCTATATATATATAGGGCTGGCAATTTTACACGAATACACGACACGAACCTACACGAAGTTAACAGGTATCGTGTATGGCCTTAACAGGTATCGTGTACCAAACAAGTAGACACGAGATTACCTATTAATTTTCGTGTATAAACAGGTTAAATACCTGTTTACCTGTTAATAACCGTTAGTACACGATAAGAAATTAAATTAAGTAAAACTCATCAACCATGTGCGTGTAGGTTCCTTAATTCCCTTCTAATTTCAATCCTCATTCAATTCAAAAAAATAAAACCCTAAACTCCCTCTGTAACTCTCAGATAACATGTCGTGTTCGTGTTTTTGTTCGTGTTAACAAGTATTAACAGGTAATTTCCGTGTATAACAGTCGAACAAACGTGTTAACAGGTATTAACAGGTAATTTTCGTGTATATCGTGTCGTGTTCGTGTTTGAAAAAAAGTACACGATAAGTTATCGTGTCGTGTTCGTGTATGGGGTTTCGTGTATCGTGTCTTATCGTGTCGTGTCTTATCGTGTACGGGTATACACGATATGCCAGCCCTATATATATATATATATATATATATATATATATATATATATAAAGGGGCAGTGACGGGACTCGAACCCGTGTTTCCACCAGGCCCGCGACTTAGCCCCAAACAACCGAACCATTGGGCTGACAACACTGTTATGATCAAAACCCGAAATATCTTATATATAACATAAAACTAAACTAAAATGGTTTTTTTTAAGTTGAACCGTGCCTGGGGGACTTGATCCCGAATCTGCTCGGCCACATGAACTTAATGCGCATTACCTGAACCAATTAAGCCGAACCTCAGATGGTGATAACATCTGTTTCGTCATGTATTAATACCCAATCTGAAACTAACCTTCAGCCTTCTATCTTCTTCAACATACCCAACCTGACTTCCATCATACTGTGACCCGCTGGGTCTGATCGACGACCCGACTTCCCAAACACGTTTTCATGCAATCAAGGAACCTGTAATTGATCCCAAACGACGTGGAATCCACCTCAAAACTTAGGAAACGATCTGGTTGTCATCATAATCACATAATCCAGTTCCAATTTAATACCCTTAAAACACCATTAAAATACATTAGGAACTCTAAAACCATTTTAACAAAATTCGGTCTTCATACCTCATAAAAATATTACCAAACGACACCCTCACCTCCGTCAATCATTCTACACTCCTTGAATCTACAAACCGTACTCGAGATCCGCGAATTTAAGCAAACACGAATCTAGGGTTTGAATCTTCAAGTGACGATATCTCTCTCAGTCTTGCACCGAATCAGGTAATTCCAAAGCATATTCTTATTATTTTTCCGTAATCTATAAAACCCCTCTATCAATTTCTATTATAGAGGGCATCTTTAATCTGAATTGAATTCTTGATAAATTAGGGTTGTTAGATACATGATTTTGGGGCTTTTGATCCTAGAGTAGTGTTATGGTAAAATTGATTTTATGCTACTGTTATATACCATATTAGATTGCTATGATTGATTTTTGAGAACTTTTAGAATCTTTTTGGATTTATTATGAATATTGCAAGATTAAATCGTGTTTAAATCATTTAAAAATATAAAACAAATTGATTAAATTATTCTAAATATTTTTACTAACATTTCAATATATATATATATGTTCTGGATTTTTTAATAAAATTTTCCATAATTATTTGTAAATATTAGCAATTAAAGGGTTTTATAAAATTATGTACTAACTAAAAGCCTTTTTATAAATTTGTTTATTTTGTATAAAAATACATGTTGATCATATAATCAGAATCTTAATCTCGTTTAACTGGTTCTATTAGTTTAAAATGATTTTGATAATTACTGGATAAATACTATGTTGGAAACTATTATTATTACGATGGTTTACAAATCTATCTACTTAGAAATACAAATACTGATTTAGGGTATTCTTCTAAATACTTAATTTTATATTTCAAGTTCCCAAATAGTAGAACCCAACTTCGTTGGATTTAATTTTATTATTAGTATTATTTTATGATATATATCTAGGGTTTGTGATAATTTTTAGGGTTTATCTTGTCGTTACTACCATCGTGCGGTTGCTTTTCTTGAACGGATCAAATCTTCCCAACTAGTGAGTAAACTCTCTCTCCACTTTTTATCATAAACTTTTTAGGTGTATCAATGTGTTTTGATCAATATTTTTTATCTAAAATTGAGCATGCAAAGTCTAGTGTGTTGTATATGCATCATTTTTTATTTGTTTGTTGAGATTATTTTGTGTTGGTCATTATAGTCAATAGCCATTCACTCAATGGATCCGCGGCTGACCTTTCCTCATGATCTTGAGATGTCGGTATTGCCCCATTAGTCTTGGACTGACATTTCCATCTAAATATGGGATGTTGGTATCGCCACAGTCACACCCTTTTTGGGTGTGGGACGCAAGTAGTTAGTTTTGGTTTTGGTCTTAGTCTTTATTTAGCTACCATTCTATGTTCATATGATTTGTGCATTTCTTCCACATGATTGATTGCATGCTTAATATTTAAATTAATATTTGAAATTAAAAAGGTAAAACAAATTACTTTATTTCTAAATTTTAAAATGATAACCCTATTTTACTTAACCGGAGTTTACTCAACAACTCTTGTAGCTGACAAAAAAAAAAAAAAAAATACTATTTTACACATTGTGTAGGTGTAGAGGATTGAAGACTTAGTAACTAAAAAGACAAGTTCGAAGTATTTATTTGAATATTTGAACTTATATGAAAAGTGTGACATTTAATCATAATATGTTTAATTATGATATTTTAATAGTGCCATAATCTTTGAGCAATCATCATACCCCGTACCATTTCGCTGTGGATTGGGATGTGACATTTATGCCTTTAATTGTTAATTTATCTTTTTCATTGTTATACTTTCAAGCTCATAATATCTGTTATGAGTCCTGAGGTATTCTAAGTCATGTATGGGAAATTTACATTTAATGATAATCATGGTTAAAAGGTTTTTAACTTTGGCTTATGTGGGGGATATGGTGCTTTATCTCGTATAGCTTTCCAAGTAACTCGTGGAAAATGTATGCCTATACGGTGTTTCCATTTTATGCGAAAGCATATAGAGTTTTGAGAGCATTCGCCTGATGTAGTATTTTTATCTTAGACTATGGGGTATGGGGCGTGGGTTGGAGAGAAACGCCCAAGTCACCACCCCGGGTGGGCTTGGGTTTGGGTGTGGCCCCTTGGGCGGGAGTTTAAGGCCGGGCGTGGGGCGGGGCTACCACATGATATGGCGGAACCTCATTGGTCAAGAGCATTAGCCCTTTGAAATTGGTTTTTTTTCCACGCCACCCAACCCACGCCCCACCATACCCCTTTGAAATTGGCTTTTGGTCTTGGGTGTCCCATAGTCCACGTGTCGAACCATGCCCCCAATCCACGCCCCACCATACCCCACGGTCTTATGATGAGAACTCTGAATCACCTCACCATTTAACCATCTTCAAGTATTTTACTTTACATCAAGAGGGTTCGAAACCAAAGTAATATCCATCTTAGATTGATTAGTTTTCTATCTTTTTTTTTTTTTTTTTTTTTTTTTTATAATTATGCTTTAACTCATCTTTGTTAATTTTACTTTGAATTACACCGAACCTCTCTTTAATGATTAACTAAACAACAATGATGATCAACTATCGAGAGCTACAATGTTCGTGGATTGCTAATTAGTTCCTGCCTAAACGATCCTACGTCATGGTAGGTACCATTGCCTTATTATGTGTAGTTGTGTTAAGCGTATTAGACAATTTTTATAAACTTAAAACAACTATTTGGGTTAGAGAAACTTTTCAAAACTATATACACCAACACACACATCAAAATTATATGCACATAAGTTTTAAGAAAAGATTCATTGACACATCAAAATTCAAAACTCTACTAGAGATATTTTTATAAGCAAATGTATTATACATTAAGTTGCAATTTGATTGTTTCTATGTTTATAGAAAAGTGAAAGAAATTATCTAGAAGACGACTGTAATTATTTGATAAATATTTGTATTTTACAAAACTAAAATAACTCAAT
This sequence comes from Helianthus tuberosus, assembly GCA_030545235.1. Classification (NCBI taxonomy): domain Eukaryota; kingdom Viridiplantae; phylum Streptophyta; class Magnoliopsida; order Asterales; family Asteraceae; genus Helianthus; species Helianthus tuberosus. The sequence continues at coordinate 6,050 of JARYGA010052315.1, read as the reverse complement.
TTTGAAGGTAGCTTTTGCCCAATGGACTAGACATGAATGACATGTCAACAATATTGAAGCAATAATAGTGATATAGTTTGGAATTTTTAAAGGGGCCACCACACTTTTTAATTGGCATTGGGTCCCATTTCAATTATATAGAGACAACTTTTTTGAAAATAACAATCAAGTTTGGCCCATGTTTCCTATATCTAAGTATTTTATCAAGGTTATTTGTGTTTTCAATTATTATGTTACTAGTTCAAAACAAAATATGAGTTTAACGTTGTTACACAAATGTCAAATACGAAATAAGTGGGTCATATACCGCAACGAAACTTGGGATGACAAAGGGATACATTGACCCTCTGGTCACCGGGATTCATCGAATTGTTTTTTTTTTTTTTTTTATAAAAATACAACCTCTTTCAAAAAAAAAACATGAATTGTACTCTTTAGTCGTTAAACTGGACGATTCATTTATAACACAACTTAAAACCGTTAACATGTTCAAATGCAGATTTGAAAAGTTAATCGACTTCCGATTTTTATTTCTTTTATAAATAGTTAATCAATTGTATATATTATATACATGTACATACATTGTTAATTATGGTTGTTCTTTTATGATTCCATATGGTAAAAGGGTCGAAATGATGGAAATAATTGTCAAGAAAAAGGCAGCCAAAAAGATGTCATTTAAGTGAGAGAAACTGAAATTCCTCAAAAAGGCAAAGCCAATCCCAACATTTAAGATGCTTGTTAATATTATTGTTTTCATTTTTAACTTTTATAGTACAAAGATTTTGAGCCCCATAAAACCTTACAACTAACATGTTTTACCATTGACTCACAACAACCCTCTTTGTATTATATAATTTAAAAAAAAAAATAAGCTGATAATTAATGTTTAAGAAAATATTGACGTTGTATTCATAGGAGACTGGGGGGGAAATTTCAATTTGTAATATTATTCGACTAATGAGGTGTTTTTATCTGATTTCGGGTCTAAAAATTAATCATAAAAAATCAAACTTATTTGGAATCGGGGTGGGAGAAAACCTGGTAAATCAGATGGCATCTTTTATAAAATGCAAAATCGGTAAATTTCCATGTAAATATCTTGGAATTCTTGTGGGGGAAAATATGAATCAAATCCGACACTGGAAGGGTGTGATCGATTGTTTCAAAGCACGACTTTCTTTGTGGAAGTCAAAAATGCTTTCGGCAGGCGAAAGATTAACACTTTTGAAAGCAACATTGGACAGCCTTCCTCTATATTTCTTCTCTTTATTTAAAGCACCTCAAGGTGTTTTGGATAAATTGGAGTCGCTTAGAAGAAGGTTTTTTTTGGGAGGTAACGATGAGAAGTCAAAAACAGCATGGGTGTGTTGGGAGAAAGTAACCGGTACAATTGAAAAGGGGGGCCTAGGACTTGGGTCGCTCAAGGATATGAATACAAGCCTGTTGCTAAAGTGGTGGTGGCGGTTCAAAACGGAGAAGGACTCGCTTTGGGTAAGAACTATCAATGCAATACATTTACATGTATACTCATCTTCTTTTATACCAGTGAAGGAGGGCATTTCGGGTACGTGGAACAATATAGTCAGAATGGGCAATGAACTAGATAAATATAATATGAACATTGAAAATATGATAAAAGCTGAAGTGGGTAATGGGAGAGAGGTTCGGTTTTGGCTAGATTGGTGGGTCGGGGATGGGCCGTTGAAGAGAATGTTCCCGGATCTTTTCGCGTTAGAGAAACGAAAAAGAGTAACAGTGGAAGAACGGATAATTCAGTTTGAATGGAGAAGTAATCCAAACACAAGTGGTCAACAAAGCCAACTGCAACAACTTGTAAGTATTATACAGGTTTGTATTATAGAAAATCAAGCAGATAAGTGGGTCTGGACTGTGGACAGCGAGGGTGGGTTTTCGGTTAGTTCGGTTCGATCGATGCTGAATAGATTTGCAGTACCGTATTATCCGTATAAGTGGGTGCCAAAAAGGGTGAATATCTTTGGATGGCGAGGTGTACAGGATCGGCTACCAACGATGAAGGGACTTAAAAAAAGAGGTATGCTGCCGGGTTCGTCGTTTTGTAAACTATGTGGATTCTTTGAGGAAGATGCCGACCATTTATTCGCAGGTTGTTATTTTGCTACACTATTATGGATGAAGGTTATAACATGGTGTAAAATACAACCATTTAATGTAACGACCATGAAAGCACTACTGGAAATACATAAAAGCGAGGTGATCGACAAGAATAAAAGGAAACTGATACAAACGATTATAATGGCGACTTGCTGGGGACTGTGGAAGGCACGAAACGAATATATCTTTGAGGGGAAAAGGGTAAATATTGATGCAGTGTTTGGGGAAATGCAGGCGACTACATTCATGTGGATTAAAAGCCGGGGGAAAAAGGAGAATATGGAGTGGAGAGAATGGGTGCAGTTTGAAGTTGCAAGATAAAGAAATAAGTTTGATTTTGTTATAAAGAAATTATTTATGATGACTCTCCACGTTCTTAACTCCCGTCTCTTCATGTACTCTTGTATTAATAACATGACCTATATATAGAGGTCCTTTGTATTTGATATTAGATACTCAAGATCAATTAGAATGATCTCATTCTCCGTATTTCTTTCTCTACATGATCTATGTTCCTATGTTTATTGTGTATATTGATTGTTAATAGACCGATGTTTTACAACACGTTATCAGCACGAGAGTGCTCATCTAACAACCCAAGTGCTTTCTGACTTCCCGTGCCTTTGGTATTACATCCGACTGTCGTCGGTAATGCAAAAGAGTTGTCGTAGAACCCTGACTTGGCGGGTGTGACGCCGGCCCAAAATATTGGAAGATATAGTTTTCTGATAAAACTCCAATAACCATCGTTGTTCCGTTACATGTGGGTCCTCCACAAAGTATGAATTTGTTTCTTGGTCAATCAGGTATCCACTAAACCATCTTTTCAATTTTATAAGTTGTACGTTTCGGATATATGTGATGTTATATTTCGCAAAAACAACTCTGATGAGTTCTGTTATGTTCCGACGACTGTTTTTTTTAATTGGAAAATTGAGTAAAGAAGATGATAGTGGTGAGAATCTCATTTTGGTTTTGAAAACCATGTAGAAAAGAAAGAAACGACAAGTGATTATAATGGTCATCTGTTACACTAATACCCTAAATCTAAATTACTATTTTTTTTTTATTATATAGCCCAAATCGTCTCTATGGTACTGGGTAGTGAAAATTCTATTTTAAAAGGTTTAATTATCTATAACAAACAATGCTTTGAGTTTTAAAAATGTTTTTTTAGTTTTTTTTTGTGCTTTTCAAAGTAATACAATAAGTTGTATGAAGTGGGTTGATTAAAAAGAAATAAAATAAACAATTTTGTATATGAATGAAAAAATGAAAATTCTATTCATGTTTTACAATAATTTCGTTGATAAATAATATATGCAATTAATTTAGATCACCGATTCAAATTCTAAATACGTTTTTGTATCAAATATTAAATGAATATATTAAGTATATCTTATTTGAATAGATTTATATGAATTTTTTTTTATCATTCTTATTTCTTATAAAGAAATTGTATTATATGACTAATACTGACTAATAACATGGATAATATACTTATACTTTATGATAGCAATATACCTTACATTCATATCTCGTTATTATGATATATATTCATTTATTATCTAGTTTTGTACTTTGTGATATATTAGTTTTTATATATTCAAAAGTAATTATAGCTCTGTGATGATAGCAATCGAGTTTTAATTTACCGCTTTGGTTGATGATTATTTTATTCCAAATGCTTAATAGGTTTTGTTAGAAAAAATATCTATCATTATATATTTTGTTGTTTGATTCTTAAGAAACAGTGGAATTTTCTAGTACATTGATTGATACGACTTAGAAAATTATGGACTTGTAACCTAAAGTTATTGATTTTACGATTTAAAAAAAAATTATTAGAATTATTACTTTTTACATTTATCATATAACATACAACGAAAGTATTTGCTTTCTTTTCTTGGAACTTGTGATCAGTTTGGTTATGAATGTAATTAAATATGATTAATTAACTTTCCATTACATGTCTGTGCATGCGCAAATTTTATTTTGGGTTGAAGAAAACTTGTGGATGTATGAACATACTATGACTCTTTTATGTTTTAACTATATGCGTTAAGATCAATATTAGCACATTAAATGAGTATGTTTATAAGGAAAGTTATATGCATTTGGTTTAACTCAAAAATCAAACATCGTTTTATTTAGGAAAAGTAAAAAAAAAAAATTATGTTAACTATGGTTATGGATATGATTGCATTGATATTAACAAATGATTTGTGTAAATTTTTTGTTAAGATTTAAGTATGAATACCATATATGTATATGCATCTTAACTCTATTATTCAAGATGTATGATTTTATGGTGTCTTTCATTATATATAAGTTTTTATCCTTTATGGAACAATAATATATTTGAAAGTCATGTAGTTGATGCTAACAAAATAGGGAATGATATCTCATAATTTATTTGAAAATTATCACCATTGCAATTTTTATATAAGAACACTATAGTATAAAGTGTTTTATTTGATGGTATGTAATAGTGTTGGACACTATATATGTTGGAAAATTAGTTTTATACCATCACTATTGCAGTTTTATGTCTTCGATATACTATTGAATATTTATATCAAGATTATTGGATAAAACAAATAAATAATCGAAGTTTGTTATTTTATTATCACACTCATGGAGTGTAAGTATTTTAGATATGCCACTTGGAGTGTCTACTTCCTAAATATTACTATCAGTTTGTAAATGGTCATAAGTTATAAGATAGATAAAATTATATGGCGCATATATACAATTATTTCTCAATTGATGCTATGTGAAGAGATGATTATTTATGTTGAAAACCGAAAAAAAAAATCCCATTTATCACACATGGGATATGCTCTTGAAGTAGCAATACCATTAAGAGATAATGAAAAGTTTGAAATGATTTTACATATGAGTGATCGAGTAATGAATAAAAGCTATAAAGCTTGTTTCGGTTCAACTACATTCTCTAAACTGAATGTGATTTTATATTGGAGGGTACAAATGTAACGATCATGGAGAGAATATTATGATGTGATTGATCGTGAGAATTGTAACTACTATAAGTGGCAAATAAAGGGAGTGGTTACATGAGAATAATATAGGAAAAACATTAAAGTGATAACATGATAGATTGAAATGATAAGACATTGCTCTCTTGTATATTATGTCATGTATTGGCATAAGTGAAAATAATACATAGACGATCATAAACTAGAAGTTTATGAATCATAATTATTTAATTAGTTGGCATGATCAGTTAGACCACGCTGAGTCAATGATGATGTGAAAACATAATGAAGAACTGCTAGATTCTTCAAGCTGATAATTAGTATGTAATGTTTGCTCTCAAGAGAATTTATATATTTACCAAATAAAGGAGGGTGTGTAACCCTAAATATTCTGGAAGTGATTAAAAGATACGCATATCCTAACATGATACCATTTAGTGTTTTAAATCGATGCATCGTCTAAATGGTTATCAAATCCACAACCTGAAGTTTGTGTGATTGTGGCTTAGCTAATGTGATAGCAAGCATATTAATCCAGATTAGTATATTTATTTGGTAATAATGAATTTGATTCCCAAGTTATTAACGATCATTGGAATAAGTGCTATTGTTGAGATGATCCCTAAACATCTACTATTGATTACAAAGCGAATGATCATGAGAGTAGCAAAAGTTCATTTAGGTACATGTAATTTTACATATAGTACCATTAATTCACATCAAGCCAATAAGTAATAGTTCTCCCCATACAGTTGGTCTTTGGTCAGGAACCAAAGATGTCTCATCAAAGATTTTGATTGTGTGACATATATTGAAACTCATCCACCACACCGCATAAAGATGAGACTTCTAAAAAGTTTGAGAATATGTTGGGTATAAATAATCGTCTATTATTGAATACTTGAAGCCATTAGA